>JADRCD010209280.1:0-10758 GCA_019843815.1 Montemys delectorum | reverse complement strand
ACACACACACACACACACACACACACACACACACACACACACGCACACACACACCCTTGAGATCTGCTTAGAAAGGTTTAGCAATCCTTGTCTGGAATGCTTTAGTAGTGGCGCTCCCTGGTGTCCAAAATAAAGAGTACATGTTCAAGGCTGTGTAGCTTGGCTTCTCCAAATAGAATCATCTCCCCTTCCAGAATTACTTCCTGGATCTTTTTTTTTTTTTTTTTTTTTTAAGATTTATTTATTTTATGTATGTGATTACTCTGTCACTGTCTTCAGACACACCAGAAGAAGGCATTGGATCTCATTACAGATGTTTGTGAGCTACCATGTGGTTGCTAGGAATTGAACTCAGGACCTCTGGAAGAGCAGTCAGTGCTCTTAATCGCTGAGCCATCTCTCCAGCCCAAATCTTTTTTTTTTTTTTTTTAAGATTTGATTTGCTTATATATGTATATGTATGTGCTTCTCTGTGTGTGCCACATGTATGTGGATGCCAGTAGAAGCCAAAAAAAAAAAAAATGGCCATCAGATGGAGTTGTATTACAAGAGGTTGTGAGCCACCCAATGTGGGTGCTAGGAATTGAACCCTGGTCCTGTTCAAGAGTAGTAAATGCTCTTAATCATTCAGCCATCTCTCCAGCCTCTGAATCTTTTTCTTAAAAAAAATACTCTGTGTGTGTGTGTGTGTGTGTGTGTGTGTGTGTGTGTCTGTGTCTGTGTGTCTGTGTGTGTACTTACTCAGAGGAGCCATGGTATACCTGTGAAGTTCAGAGAACAACTTTTGGGATTTGGTTCTCTCCTTCTACTATGAGGATAACTGGGAATTAGCCTCACTATGTGGAACAGGCTAGCCTCAAACTCAAGGAGATATGCCTGTCTCTGCCTCCAAACCCCAATTCTTTTACTGCCTTTTTTAAAGATTTGTTTATTGTGTGTGTGTGTGTGTGTGTGTGTGTGTGTGTGTGTGTGTGTTCTGCTTGTCTAAATGTGTGTACACTGAGTTCATATGTGGTCCTGTCCATAAGCCAGAAGAAGGAATCAGATCTCCTGGAACTAAAGTTACACGGTTATGAGGTGCCATGTGTGCTCTGGAAACTGAACTCAGGTCCTCTGGGAGAGCCGAGCAGTAGGTCCTATAACCACTGATCCACCTCTCCAGCCACCCAACCCTCTTCTTGACTCTTACTGTCAATCTTCACTCATGTATTCAGCATCTACTCACAGTAGCCACTTCCTATCCTCACAGAGCTTGGATTTTAGGGACAATATACAGACATATGTAAAGAGATAGTTTATAACTTGGTAATGTCTTGAGAGGGAGTTGTACAAGAATAGATGAGAAAGTGTAGAAAAAGTATCAAAGGAGGCTATGCAAAGGCAAAGTTGGGAGGGCAAGAGGCAAGAGGGCAGCTTCAAACTGCCTAGATTCATACCTAAGTATGTGACTTCTAAGCGAGTCAGTCAACCTCCCTGGCCTTAAAATCTCCCTCTGGCCTTAGCTTTTCTTCTGAGAAAGGAAGGGTTCTATAAAGCTCAAATAAGTTAAATCTGTATGGTAACTCATACCTCAAATCTCAGTACTTGAAAGGCTGAGACAGCAGAATTGCCATTATTTCAAGGCCAACCTGTGTTACAGAGTGAATGCCAGGCCAGCCTGGTTTCAGAATAAGACTCCATCTCAAGAAAAAAATAATAGATGATTTAATGTGTATAAAGCAATCAGGACAGTGTCTAGCTAGCATAATATGACTTTCATATTCATAAATATTGACTTTATCAGGAATGTCAGAGGCACGCCTGGCAGGGGTAGCTCATGACTTTAATCCCAGCACTTGGGAGGCAGAGGCAGGCAGATTTCTGAGTTCGAGACCAGCCTGGTCTACAGAGTGAGTTCCAGGACAGCTAGAGCTAAACAGAGAAACTCTGTCTCAAAAAACCAATAATAAATGAATTAAATAAATAAATAAATAAATAAATAAATAAAGGAATGTCAGAGCCATTCAAGGATTACACCAATGCTGAGCAGTTTTGGCGTACACCTTTAATTCCAGCACCTGGGAGGAAAAGCAGGTGGATCTCTCTGAGTTTGGGGACAACCTGGTCTATAGAGCTAGTTCCAAGACAGCCAAGACTATACAGATAAGACCTGTGTCAGCAAACAAACAAACATCATAGAATTACACCAAGATCAGTGATATATGTTAGGTGTTACAACGCACTCCAATATTCCAGGCACTTGGGAGGTAGAAGCAGAAAAGTAAGGATTTCAAAATCAATCTTAGCTTCAAAATGAATAGGAGGCTAACCTTGGAAAACATGAAACTCAGTCTCAAAAACAAAACAACAAGATCAACTAAAGTTATAGGCATCAAATCATTCTGATGATAATTCTGGGAATAGATTAAAAGGGTAGGAGCTAGACAGGTGAGGTAGTCAGAGAGACATACACAGAAAACCCAGCTCACCTTGTTAATTTAATTTAATTATTGTTTGTGTGTACGAGTGTTTTGCCTCCATGTGTGTCTGTGCACTTTCTGTGTGCCTACTGTCTGTGAAGGCTGGAAGAAGGCGTCTATCTGTTACAGGTGGTTTTGAGCCACCGTCTGAGTTCTGGGAACTAAACCTGAGGCCTCTGTAGATGCAGTAAGGACTCTTCACCTCTGAGCTCTCTTTCCTAGCCTTCATATTAGATGGGTAATCCTGGGCAGAACCTGAGGAATGAGTATGACTGAGCAATAATGGAAGAATAGAAAGGATCTAGATTTGTGATTTATTTAGTGATTAATTGGCTGATCAAGTAAGACTGATCATGATTAACTAATGGCTATGACATTAGAAAGCACTTTTTAATTTTTTTCTTTCCTTCTTTCCTTTTGTTGTTGTTGGTGGTGGTGGTGGTAGTTTTTGGTTTTTTGAGATGGTTTGTCTGTGTAGCCCTGGCTATCCACCTGCCTCTGCCTCCCGAATACTAGGATTAAAGGCACATGCTACCACTGCCCGGCAACTTTTTAAATTGTGCTGTTGTACCAAGCATGGTGGCGCATGCCTTTAATATGAGCACTTGGGAGGCAGAGGCTGATGGATCTCTGTGAGTTCGAGGACAACCTGGTCTATAAAGCAAGATCAGGACATCTAGGGTTCTGTTAATTAGAGACACCCTTTCTCGAAAAACCAAGAAAAGAAATGTACTGTTGTTTTCTGAGCATAGACCAGCCTTGATTTGCTATGTAGCCAAGAATGACCTGGAACTGCTCTTCCTTACCCCGCTCCTGAACACTGGGATCCCAGGCAGGAAGACACTATTATGCCCAGCAGGAAGGCACTATTATAGGCTAGGTATTATGTTACGTGCTGCATCCAATTATCCCTTCAACAACCATTCACTGAGCCAGGCACTGATAAACATAACTTATTGCCCACACTGAGCATGCCTCACATAATTAACATCCACTGTGATCTGATGGTGTCACGCAATTCTGATTCATCTTATAAAGGTTTAGATTAAGACTGATAAGTCCCATTTTTCCCACATGGAGCCATGTTTTTATTTTTTTATTTTTTTTATTTTTGTTTTTGTTTTTGTTTTCTGAGACAGCATTTCTCTATATAGCTCTGGCTGTCCTGGAACTCACTCTGTAGACCAGGCTGGCCTCGAACTCAGAAATCCACCTGCCTCTGCCTCCCAAGTCCTGGGATTAAAGGCGTGCACCACCACCGCCCAGCGGAGCCATGTTTTCAATCTGTAAAATGAAGGGAGATATTGCCTACCTCAAGGAGTTCTTATATAGATTTAAAAAGTGTAAAGCATATCTACATTATCCTAAAATTGCAACTCTTTTGGGGTCACATAGAAAGTAAATGACATCCAGGCATGGTGGGTGGTGCATGGCTTTGACCCCAGCACTTGGGAGACAAGCAGGTGGATCTCTATGAGTTTGAAGCCAGCCTGGTCTACAGAGTGGGCTCCAGGACAGTGGGGGCTACACAGAAAAACCCTGTCTCAAAAAAAAAGTAAATATCAAATATAAAAATTAGAGGAGAGGGGCCATGTTAGCACATACCTTTGATTCCACCACTTTGGATGCAAAAGCAGGTGGATCTCTAAACTGGAGGCCAGCCATTGTAAGACTCTGTCTCAAAACAAAAACAGCAAAGTAGGGGAAGGAAGGGAATACTGATTTGGCATCTATAGAATTGAATTGTTCCTGAGGAAGAGAAATTTCTCAAAAAGGGATTATGCCAGGTGACCTGGGTACCACCCATCTCAAAAATGCAAAGGCGTTCTGCAGGTAAACAGGACAACTATTGTTCTATCTGCCTGGGAGGAAGGGCTCTCCTGGGAAACTGGGCATGATCTTTGTACCCACTCTCTTCATCCACTTACTGAGTTCACTTCCCCTGTTAGTTCTTTCTACTGCCTCCCGTCTTTCCTATCAAAACCCACAATAGGACAAGGAAACTTCCTTTAGCAATATGGATAAAGGAAGTAATGAAGGGACTGTCTACTCAGGCTGAGATAGGCCAAGAGGAGCCCAGAGAAAGCTGAATTCCCTGAAGCCACAATTTAAAGTTAGCCAGAAGGGGCTAAGATCGATTCTCAGAACACCCTGTAGGCACTGGTGAACCACAAAAGCTGGGGTTTACTCAGGACTAGAGGTGGGAAGACCCGTTTGGAAGCCGGCAAAGTTCAGGTGAGATCATCCAGGACATTTTTATCCCTGCCTCTGGACCCTTCATATGAGCAATAGTCACTTTTAGCATTTTGACTTAATAGAGAAAGTGGGGACTTGAAAAATGTCATTGGGGTATGGGAATTAATGCTCATTTGTTGTACCAATGGCCAACTTGCCATTCCACGGGTGTTACTTCACCTGCACAGTCCCTCTAGGCATTTGTCATTCACATTTTAAAATGAAACTATGACTCAGAAAGTAGCTCTGTGCTGTACTCTTGCAATACTCTGTGCTTTTGTGAGATAAAGGTATCTGTCTGTCTGTCTCTCTGTTTCACTGTATAGCCTTAGCTGTCCTGAAACTCTGTAAATAGTCCAAGCTAGTCTCCAACTCACAGATCTGTCTACTTAAGATGTCCTTTATTTATTTATTATTTTATGTTTATGAATATTTTTGCCCACATGTGTATATGTGCATCATGTGTGTGCCTGGTGCCTCCAGAGTTCAGAAGACAGCATCAGATCCCCTGGAACTGGAGTTCCAGGTGGATATTAGAACCTGGGTCCTCTGCAAGGGCGGCAAGTACTCTTAACAGCTGAGCCCTCCAGGCCTCTCCAGCCTTCGGGTCTCTTTTTTTCTAATAATATCAGAATTGGGTCTTGTCTGCCCCCTCTACTTCATTGTTGGAATGTAAAATTATGCCAGGCAGCAAGCAGACTATAATGAATATGCACTGAAGGGGCTGAGGATCGATGACTTAAACAGTAAAGTGCTTGTGAAAACATAAAGACTTGAGTTCGAATCTCTCTAGTACCCACGTATGCACAGCACAATGGTGTAGACCTGCACTCCCAGTCCTGGGGAGTAGGACACAGGATCCCCTGGACTTGCTAGCCATCCAGTCTAGCCCAACTGAAGGTGCAAAATGACTGGGAAGACACCTGACTTTAACCTCTGATACACACACACACACACACATACACACACATATACACACACACATACACACACATATACACACACATACACACACACATACACACACACACACACATACACACACACACACACACACACACACACACACAATGAATTGAAGGGATGACTGCAAGACAGCATGTGACTAGCCAAAGGCCCTTCTTACATACATCACCACCATGTTTTGAATTTTATCCATTCTATTCTATTGTGTATATTCTACCCCACCCCACCTCCCCAAAAACTTTCAGAGGCAGAGGCTGGCATTCAAGGTCAGCCACAGCTCATCAGGTGTAGGAGCCTAATCACATGAAACGAACAATAAAAACAAATAAACAAACAGCTTCCCTATGTCCTCTTATCTCTAAATATCCAGGTTCTGTGGGTACCTCAGTTGTCTGTAAGCATATGACAGATACCGCCTGCATAAACTCACCTGATTAGGAAAGCTCATGAAAGACTAGGAAAAAGACTATGGCATGAACTTCCTTCAATTTAGATTCTCCTCTTCTAAGAAGCCTTTCCAGATGGCTCCACCTTTCTGCCTACCCCCTTCTTCTGGCTTTTGTTTTTGTTTTTGCTTTTTTTTGGGGGGGGGGGGGTTCCAGTCTTCTGGCCTTATTGACCCTTCTCACATCTGTGACACCAAAGTGGCTCCAAATCACCTGGATGTGGATGACTCTACACATATTAGTAATTTATTGAAGCAATTTCATTCCACAGGTGTTTACTGAACGTAAGTTTATGCTCAGACCTGCCTGCACCAGGCCCAGTGGGTGGACACAGAGATGAATCAGACACAACCTCAAAGGACTTAACAGTTGGTAGAGGAGACAGACATTAGACACAGGTACAATTTACTAGAACTCAAAACAGGATGACCTAAGTGATATTAAGGAACTATGAGCAATATGCTATATGCATAAACCTCAATTACTTAATTATTATTCTCAGGAGTGCATCCCAGGAGGTCAGAGCTGCGGGCATCATCTGCTCCAACCCCTTGTTTCCCAGTGCGGGAAGCCGAAGCTCTGAAATAGGCAAGGGCGTGGCCTAAAATCTTTCGAGTCTGACTGGCAGAGTCCAGCCTTCTGAAACTTAGTCCTGGGATCTTAACTCCTCCTCTGGAAGCTTCAGATCCAACAGTACTATATTTCATCAAACAGATCTCTGAGAACGTTCTCCCTCCTGGACAAAGGTGAGGCAAACCCAAGGCACTCAGAGCTCAAGAGGCAGAGTGTGATCCGAGGCTGCCAACCCAGTCTTTCAATCAATTTACCCAATGTTCTTTCAACCCTGTTCCTACCACAATGCCCCTCAATTGATTCTAAAATAAACATGCTATTGCTTGTGGTGTTGGATACAGGCCTAAACACATGATAAGCAACCATACTATCACTGAGCCTGATTTTCTAATTTTTTTCAGCATTTTCATTTTGTTTTGTTTGAGATCAGGTTTCTTTGTGTAGCCTTGGCTGTCCTGGAATGTAGACAAGGCTGGCATTGAACTCGGGAACTTTTTTTTTTAATTAAGGTAAAGCCTCATACAGTCCAGGCTGGTCTCGAACTTCTGAACCTACTGCCTCCTCCTGAATGCTGAGATTACAAACGTGCTACCACACCTGGCTTGGAACACATTTTTAATGGCTTCACTGAAACATGTGACCCTGTTATTTTTGGGACTCACAAACCTCTCTTTCCATCAAAACAAATACTAGTTCTGCCCTCCCAAATTTTCCCTAGCCCTTCCTTATTTATTTATTTATTTATTTTTGGTTTTTTCGAGACAGGGTTTCTCTGTATAGCCCTGGCTGTCCTGGAACTCTGTAGACCACGCTGGTCTACAAAAATCTGCCTGCCTCGTGCTGGGATTAAAGGGGTGCGCCACCACTGCCCGGCCTAGCCCCTCCTATTTATTCTCCTCTTCCCATAGGGAGGAATTTCTCCTATTTATTCTCCTCTTCCCATAGGGAGGAATTTGCCTAAGGACCAAGAAAAGGGTGCCAAACTGCCTGAGCGATGAGAAAAGGCTTCTGAAGGATCTGAGGACACTCGTTTAGTCAGTCACTGACCAGCCTGAGTTTGATTGTCTTAACCTGACTTTCTATACAGTATCACAGCACCGACACCTATTCTGTTATCTTCACATCCTCTGGGTGGAAATTTTTTTGTTGTTGTTGATTTTATCCAAAAAAAAAAAAAAAAAAAAAAAAGAAAAAAAAAAAAGAATTGATACTTGGAAACATTAAACTATTTGTCGGACCTGATCCACTTTATTTGGAGGTCCTCTGTAAGACGGGGTGTCTACCTCGTGTTATTTTCACTGCACCTTGCGGAGCTCTGCACGTGGTAGAGCACCCAGAAAGTTGTTAAAAGAATCAAGAACGTGGATTCTCCTTGCGCCCAAGGCCTGGGTTAGAAGCACCAGAGGGCGCCCACGAGGCCGTCCACTCGCCGGTCTCCAGGGCCCAAACCGGACCTCAGGCCTGGGTGCGGTCCTACCGCTCCAAGAAGCCGCGCGCCAGGGCGAGATCAGGGAACAAGAAGAGCCCCGTGTCTTCCCACGCTCCGCCCCCTCCCCGGGGCCCCGCGGAGCCGCGAGGTGCGGAACCACGACACGACATCCTGTTTTGGGGACCCGCGCGGCTCCGCCTGCATCTCTGCTGATCGTGTCTTTTCCCGGGGTGCTGACGGCAGCTGCCCTCCCCCCACCCCTGTCTCCCCACCCTCCCCAGGGGTCTGGGACCTTCCCATTGCTGAATCACCACCACCCGGCACTCTCCCAAGGCTCAGGGCAGGGGTGGGGACTGCCCCAGCCTGACCCAGTCCGGCTCACCCCTAGCCAGCCTACCGCTACCTCTGGATTCCTGGGCTGAGCGGAAGACATTTCTCAGCCTTCCCGCGGAGGTTGCGGGGGGGGGGGGGTGAGATACTAGGAAGAGAACAAATGCCCAGCGCCGAGCTTAGGACCCCTGCTGGGGTGGGATGCCAAGTGAAAGCGGGTAGACCTGACCTTGAGAAGCCAGACTCAAGGGGTCTCAGGGGGAAGGGTGGAGGGAAGCAGGGGGTGCGACACTGTGCGGAGGGCAAAGCTTGCAGAAGACCCTGGGCTCGAGGGTGGGGGAGGCCGCGGACTTCCTGGTCCGCCCCGCCCCGACCGGCCCGCCCCCGCGCCCCGCCCCGGCCCCGCCGGCCCGTCCCCCACCCCCCCACTTCCTCCGGCCTCCAGCTCTCACTTCCTTCTTGAGCCCAGAGCCGCCGCCGCCGCCCCCAGCTCCCCCGCCGCGGGGAGGGCACCAGGTGAGGCCTGGGTCGAGCCTGTTGGGCAGAGTTCCCGGGAAGAGGAGTTCAGCTGGCCGGGACTAGGTACCCGGGAGCCGGGAAGTTTGCAGGAGGGAGGCCGAGGGCGGGAGGTTTTCGTTCACTGCAAGTTGGGCGGGCGCGGCAGGCCGGGCGGGGACAGCGGCCACCGCGAGCCGATCGCTGGTGGCTGGGTTGAGGGTGGGATCCGAGGGACTGCGCGGGCTCCTGCTGTCCTCGAGGGACCCCCTGAGATCCGAACCGTGAGAGGCTCGGAAGTGGGAAGCGCTGAGTTGTGAGGCTGGGACTCTGTGGCGGGGTGCCCTCAGAAGTTGTGGGGTTGTTCAGTAGTGTGTGAAAGGAAAGGGCCTCTGGGTTGCAGAAGGCGCGCTCTCTGCTCTGCAGTTGTGACATTTGTGAGGCTAGGGTTGGGGGTTGGGGGTTGGGGGGGGGCGGTGTCTGGGGCCTCTGAAGTCTGAGACTGCAGAGAAACGTCTCACTCGGGAAGGTCGGAGCCAGTCAGTCCATAGCTACACTGTTGCTGCTGAGGACGCGGTGGGGGGAATACCCATTCCCTCTCTCTGTCTTTTTCAGAGCCAACACGTCTGTTGTGTCTATTAGACACAATCTGGCCTTGCTTTTTATTTTTATTTTTTGGGGGATAAACTGAGGAAAGAAAGGGCCTCTGTACACGATAGTCACTGACAACTTACAGGACTTTGAGAGGCAGCCGGAGTACTGGCTTTCGGCAATAATTGAGAGCTCTTATGACTTCTCCTTCACCTGAATTCCATATTCTGTCTTTCACACTCACCATAGTGTCTACCACATTCGCCTCCTTCCGGCTCTTCCCCCAACCACATAGATGTACCCAGGCCCTGATCTCGCATTTACCCTGCCCTGTTGTTTTCTGCTCAGTTCTCTGCCCTCTCCCTATTCCCCTCTCTTCCTAGCCTCTGATGATCACACACATATCTCCCCATTTCGTCTCTGTCTTCCCTGCCGACCTCAGTCTGTCTCCTTCCCTTGGTCTGCATTCTGGCTTTGGTGTCAGAAACTCCATTAGACTTGCTGAGTTTGAGAGCCTTTTTCAAGCCTCTTTAGCTTAGAGATGCTGGCTGCAGCCTCCCAGTGATGGAGATGATTAAAGAGCTGGAAACATGTGCACACTCGCGTGAACATGCAAGTTCTGGTGTGTCAACATCTTTATCTTTTAGAGACAAAATAACTGCCCTCAGCCTTGAGAAGGCCCAGAGCAGAAGCCGGCGGAATGAAGGGAACCTGCGGTGGGTGACACTGTGGTTAGGCAAGGGGAACCAGTCTGTAGCAGCCAGGGTTGGGCGACACAAGAATAAGACTAGTGAGAAAGTCCATGGGAAATCAAACTACCCTGATTCTCAGGAAGCCAGCCTAGCTTCAGTTGGGGGACTAACTTCAAGGTCTCTGTCTCCTAGCACATACTGGTTCCAACCAGTGGGGAGAGTGGGTTGGGCCATTTGGTCTGCTAGGAAAAGGAGGAGGAGGGCAAAAGCAAGATTCTGGAGGGAAAACTGCAACATGTCTAACTTCAGTCTCTACTGGTATTTTTAAATTTTCATCAAGGAGGGGATGTGAGGCAAGGTGTTTGTCCTTCGACCCTGCTGCTTGGTGGGGACTGCAGAGGTTGGGTATCTACATTTTCTGGTGTGTATCAGAGTCTTGATTGGAAGTTGTGCTGACCCTCCTGTCTTTAAGCATCCTTGAGTTTCTCTTCTTAACCAAGCTCTCTATTCCTGCTCTCTGAGGGGTTTCTCCACAGTTTAAC
>JADRCD010209279.1:0-26500 GCA_019843815.1 Montemys delectorum | reverse complement strand
TACTGTAATTAAAAATCCATTTTACTAGCCTTTAATTTTTGGCCATTTTATTCTTTCTGAGAGAACTGTCTGAACACCCAAATGGACATGAAAGCAAGTTCACCTATAGGAAGATAGGTTCCATATCTCTATTCTAATGCCAGGTTGTTTTTTTTTCTTAGTTTTATAAAGTAAGCCTTTTACTCAAAAATCTATTGAAAGGTCTGCATATTGTCTTATCCTAATAAACTTCCATTGTAGACAAGGAATCTTTAAATCTGGGGTATTTAGAGAAGAATGGATTTAAATCCTTGTAGCCAGGATATGAATTTATGTTAAGGGTATATCTCAGTTGGTTCCAACTGATACTGAGTACAATGCATGCTATATAACAATATCTTAGGCAATGCTTGAACACAGGTACGATGGTGCCCTCATAAGATTATAATAAAGTTAAAATATCCTCATTGCCTAGTGATGGCTTATATGTTGTAAGGTCATAGTTCAACATGTTACATGTTCGCAGTGATACTATTCTTTAAAATAAAAAATTATAAACCTACTTACTGCTTGCCAGTAATGAGGCATAGCACAGACAATTATGTACATGTAGAATATGGTATTTGGCAATAAGAAATGACAATCTTACTAGCTTATAGTTAAAAAACAGAGATATCTCTTGAGGACAGAGTATGTCACCACCACCTCTGATGCAATTGTCAAAAGACAAATATATGAAGATAAAAGTGGTTGATAAATTGCCTGAAGCTAGGAACACGAAGAGGAGGGACTCAAGGCAAGAAGACAAAGGACAAATGCAAAGGTGGAGAAGAATGGAGGGATGATCACACATGGCTTTGAAATTTCTACTTTGTATGATGAAAATACTCTTAAATCAATCATGATGTTAATTATACAACCTAAAGAACATAGTAAGAATGCTCAGATTTATGAACTTGAAGTGCATAGTGTATTTTATGATATATATTTCATATATATATATATATATATATATATATATATATTTCATATGTATTTCTTTGTAAAGTTGCTTTACAAAGAAAACTTTTGCCAGTATGGCACCTGGCCTGCGTAGAGTGAGATGTACAATATCATACTTACTAGGTTCATTTCACAAAAGCTTTAAAAGCCATACAGAAGGGCTGGAAAGATGGCTCAGTGGTTAAGAGCACCGACTGCTCTTCTAAAGGTCCTGAGTTCAAATCCCAGCAACCACATGGTGGCTCACAATCCTCAGTAATGAGATCTGACTCCCTCTTCTGGAGTCTCTGAAGACAGCTACAGTGTACTTACATATAATAATAAATAAAAGCCATACAGATAAACTCAGTGCATAGAATACATTGAACCCTGCTTTGAAGAGGTAATGGGAAAAAAAGCCAAAAACCTCATCGTGTCCCTCCTTTCCTTGTCTTCTGATGACATTATCACTGGCTGCCATATTTCAGGCATTCACTGGTGAAGGTGAGTCCCCATTACTTTCATGTGAAAGAGGTTGAGATCTAATTGATCAGAAGGGCCACTAAGACTCATGGCTCTAGACTTTCATCAGCAGATTTAATCTACCCCAGACCATAGACAACATAACTGCAGAATGAAGTGGAACCACATTTTATTTTATCTTGCCAAAAGAATGGTATGATAAGTTCTGTTGCCAATGACTCAATTCACGATGTTATAATGAAATAAAAATCAGTGCCTCTTGGTCCTAAACCACAGTTTTTTTATGAATCCAAATGTTGAAACTTACAATAGTCAACATCTTGCTCATATTGACCTTGGCAACTTCTAGAGATGTTGTGTATATCTCTCTGCCACCTACTAAATCATCCAACCTTGCCACTTCATCAATGACTCCAAATGTAAAAAGAAAATCTGCATAAAAATCTCCTTTCCTATAAAACTAAGGCATCCATGTGCAAGAATATTATATGGAAAAAGCACTTCCAAATGAAAATTTTTAAAAGTCCGTTTAAACATGGATTATCTCATTGTTTGGGTATCAAATAAAGAGTAATTGTATACAATAATGAATAATTTTAAAATGTTGTGCTCTGTATAACAAATGGAAGGGATCTCAATATAAGCACCTGGAGGAACCAGGGTTTAATTAACTGCATAGACTTAAAACTAGCAGAATTCCTTGAAAATGCAAGACTATAAATATTTGTCCAAAGACTAAAGAGAATATAGGAACATACTGCGGGGACCACACAATAAGTCCTGTGTGCCAACACTTAGTAATAATAACCCACACACACCATCCAATCTTTGTCTCTATACATATGTGCACAAATGCATATGTGTGCACATATAGTCAGCTTTCCTAGGATATTATATGCAAACGAAAGGAAACACCAGATATGGTTTCATATCTGGTGTTCCAATCTGAAATTGTTTAGAAAGACTCAAAATTTTTACCTCTTAGTCTTCTTATCTGAAGAAATGGTGGATTTGGAAGAGATAAAAATAACAGTGCGTAGTGCTATGAAACATCTTTAAATCATAATTTGAAACTTCAAATGATCTTAAAAGTTGGGGAATGGAGTCCTAGAGAAAAGCTTGGTGATCAAAAGTGTTTGGTGTTCTTACAGAGGACTTGGTTTCCAAAATCTATATAGCAGTTTACAATCAACTCTAACTTCAATCCCCAGGTATCTAATGTCCTCTTCAGACCCCCAAGTGTACCAGGCACACGAGGTGCATATCCATACATAATCACAAAATAAAAATAAATGCCTTTTTTTTTCAAAACAGACAAACAAAAAACATGGGACTTAAAGTCATACATTTAATTCACTGCATTTTTTAAGGGACATCTGGTATTGTTTTCATTGCAAAATGGATCCTGGCACTTCAAGTCACTGCAGGATGAGATACATCATCTCCCACTGACACCAGACAAGACAGCCCAGTTAAAAAAAACAGGATATACTTGCAAGCAACAGAGTCAGGGTAAACCCCCACTCCAGTTGTTGATGGACCCCCATGAAGACCATGCTGTACATGTGCTGCATATGTGCAGGGATGTGGGGAAGGACAAGGTCCACCCCTTGTATGCTTTTTGGTTGATGGTTCAGTCCCTGGGAGCCCCCAAGGGTACAAGTTAATTGACTTTGTCTTCTTAGGGAGTCCCTATCTTCTCCAGATTCCTCAGTTCTGCCCCCAACTCTTGTACAAGACATCCTGAGTTCCATCTAATCTTTGGTTCTGGGTCTCTGCATCAGTTAGAATCAGCTACTCAGAGGACAGTTTTGCTAGACGCCTGTCTGCAAGCATAACAGAGTATTGTTAATACTGTCAGGGATTGGCTCTTGCCCATAGGATAAATCTCAAGTTTGGCCAGTGATTGGTTGACCATTCCACAGTTGTCAGGGATTGGCTCTTGCCCATAGGATAGCTCTCAAGTTTGGCCAGTGATTGGTTGACCATTCCACAGTTTCTGCTCCATCTTTGTCCCTGTAATTCTTTTAGGCAGGATCAAGTTTGGGTCAAAGGGTTTTTTTTAGATGGGTTGGTGTTCTTATCTCTCCAATGGGAGTCCTGCTTGGCTATAGGAGGTGCCCATTTCAGACTCCATGTCCTCCCCCTCCAACTGCTAGGAGAACCAGACAGTCACCTCATAGGCTCCCTAAAGCCTCCCCCATTTCAGTTCTCTAACACATCCTAAAGATGCCCCTGCCTCAATCTCATGCTGATTTCCATTCACTTTCCTAGCCCTCTCTCCCTGTCTCCCACTATATATGAACCACCACTCCCTGATCTCCTCTCCATCCCTTCTCTCACCCTGTTCTCTCCATCAATCCACTTCTAATGGTTTATTTCTTTTCCCTTGAGTGAGATTAAAGCATCCTCCCTTGACCATCCTTGTTATTTAGCTTTTGGGGGAAGGGGAGGAGTTGTAACATGTGTATCATTTATTTTATACCTAATAGATA
This sequence comes from Montemys delectorum, assembly GCA_019843815.1. Lineage (NCBI taxonomy): Eukaryota > Metazoa > Chordata > Mammalia > Rodentia > Muridae > Montemys > Montemys delectorum. Next base: position 22,562 of record JADRCD010209279.1, on the reverse strand, counting down.
TGTAGAAGTGAGTATATATGTTGAATTTCCTTTCAGGTATAGGTTGCCACACTCAGGATGATATATTCCATTTCCATCTATCTGCTTGCAAATTTCATGACATCCTTATTTTTGATAGCTAAGTGATTATTTCATTGTGTAAATGAATGACTTTTTCTTTATCCATTCTTCAGTTGAGGGACATCTGAGTTGTTTCCAGTTTCTGGTTATTACAAATGAAGCTGTTATAAAAATAGTTAAGCAAATGACCTTGGGGCATGGTGGAGCATCTTTTGGGTATATGTCCAGGGGTAGTATAGCTGAGTTTTGAGGTAGAAATATTCCCAAATTGTTTTCCAAAGTGGTTGTACAAGTTTTCACTCCCACTAGCAATGGAGGAGTGTTGCCCTTGCTCCACATCCTAGCCAGCATGTGCTGTTCTTTGAGTTTTTCATCTTAGCCATCTGATGAATATAAAGTAGACTCTCAGAGTCATTTTGTTTCCATTTCCCTCATGACTGAGGACTTTGAACATTCCTTTAAGTGATTCTCAGAAATTTGAGATTCCTCTGTTGAGAATTTTCTCTTTAGCTCTGCACCCCATTTTTAGTTAGGTTACTTGGTTTGCTGTTTCTAACTTCTTGAGTTCTTTATATATTTTGGATATCAGCCCTCTGTCAGATGTAAGGTTAATGAAGACATTTCCTCAGTCTGTAGACTGTTGGTTTGTCCTATTGACAGTATATTTGCCTTATAGAAGCTTTTAAGTTTCATGAGGTCCCATTTATGAATTGTTGATATTAATGCCTGAGTCATTAGTATTCTGTGCAAAAAGTTACCTCCTGTGCAACTTTGGTCCACTTGGACTTGAATTTTTGTGCAGGGTGATAGATATGGATCTATTTGGATCTTCTACATGCAGACATCCAGCTAGACCAGCACCATTTAATGAAAATGCTTTCTTTTTTCCATTTTATAATTAGTTTTGGCTTCTTTGTCAAAAATCTGTGTCTGTAGGTGTGTGAGTTTAATTCAAGGTCTTTTATTTTATTCTATTGATGAGCCTGTCTGTTTCTATGGCAAGGTACAGCCTTGTCATAATGGCACAAATGTTATAAAGTAACCAGCCGCTCCCTGGTTTGATATAGGCCCCCTCCACAAGGGGAAATGCATACTTTGTGCTATAAAACTGGCCAAGAATCTATGGCAGCACATAGGCTTCAGAAGTGGACCTACTACTATCATTTTTTGAAAAATATAGTATTAAACTGCCCTCTAGACTACATCAGAGGTGTGTGTGTGTGTGTGTGTGTGTGTGTGTGTGTGTGTGTGTACAGGAGGCAGCAATTAATACAGAAACTTATAGCTGGCCAAAGCAAATAAAGAATATCTGTGGTATGCTCAGCTACAAATGGGACATTTACAACACATTATAACACACTCATTCTACAAGGCTCAGGGACCATTATGGAACTGAGTTGGAAAGATTGTAAGCACCATAATGTAGAGAGGACTAGAAGAAAACAGTGCCTTCAGTACACTGCTCACACTGCTACATTTGCGAACTCACAGCATCCCTACTTGCCAGTATAGCACCTGTGCAAGATCCAGACAACATTTGAGCATAGAGCATAGATGGAGTAGGATTTCATGGAACTCCTCTGACTCCTAATAGAGAAGCTATTGACAGCTCATGGCTTCTAGAGGATGTAAAGTCAGTTTTGTTTAAGGGTATGGCTCTTGTTAAGGTTGATCTCATATCTGCTAGCAACCTCACATCTATATGAGTGGCACAAATTGGACACAGTATATTATTTTGTTTTAAGTTGACATGAAGATGGGATGTATTGGAGTAGATCTGGGGGAGTTAGTGGACAGTAAGAAGTGAATATGATCAAAATTCTTTGTATGCAAGTATGAAGTTCTCAAAGAATTAATACAGATACACTTATGAAAAAGAAATTTGATTAGAATATTTTAACTGAGAGTGACAGAAAAGCTTTCCCCAGACGCTATGAAAAAGTTTCCAGCAAGTGAACATACAGGTACCACTGTTACAACTTGATGTACCAGGACTGAGTGGTACCCATTGCAGGTGGAGCTTCCACCTGCTTCTCTGAGGAGAAGGGGAAGGAGTAATCGGGGAGGGATTTATGAGAGTGGGATTGAGAGGGCAGAGGGCCTTTAATCAGAATATAAGGAGAATAAATAAATTAATTAATGAAGAAAATTAAGTAAATAATAAAAATAAAGACACCATAAAGAGGAAGTGAAATTTTTATGCATATGTTGCATAAGCATAAACATTTCAATAGATCAGCTATAACACAGCATGTATCCAGACCCACATCTACGCAGCCACGGTGCTCACACTCAGCCAACTTACCTAGCTAATGTCCAAATTGCACATTCCATACTCAAGTGAGGCTCTTTACCTTCTTTACATATAACAATTCAATCCTCAGAACTAACCTAAGAGTCAAAATAACTTTCCTCCTGCCTTAGATACTGAGACTGGGGAATAGAGGCTCCCTTTTCCAAGGTAAGTAAGCAGGTCAAAAGCAGGTCCAGGATTAACACCAGGGGTTCTGACTCAAGAGTCTGTGCCTTCTAGCTATGTGCCTTCCACCTGTCTCAGCTGTACAATTTGCCAATCTGATCACAAGCTTTGAGTCCAGATGCCCAGAATGAACTCCCATTATTATATGTCCTGTGTTCTTCTCTGAAAAATAGCTAACTATAGCTATGAACAATATCATATATATATAAAAATTTATATATATATTATATATATATATAATCTGTTCAGTGAACTTATTTTAAAAAATAAAAATTTTAGGTATTTAAGGGCCAAGAGAAACTAGATGATAAGACCAAATTAAGCACAAAAATTGTGTAAGAATACATATTAAATGTAAGAGAAATACATCAAATAGAAAAACTAGATATGGAAATATATACCCTCCTCTCCATCAGATGCTAACTACCTTTGATGGCACAGCCTGTAGGATGCCTGAAGCAGGGTTCTCTGTACCTATAAGCCTGTCCGAACATGGTCCAAGAATGGAATCATATGAGGAGAATTCTGAGTGCTTGCTAAAAAAAAACTCCAAGAAAAAAAAAAGACAAAGAGAGTCTTGTGACCTCAGCTTCTTCAAAACATGGAATTGTTCTTGGAATGTGTTTTTATGCTCCTCTGGAGTAACAGATAGGAGTAAGTTTACTTCAGATTATTCATTATTGCTTGCTGATGTTATTCAATTACCTCCATGGAAAAACATTTTTGCCACGTGCAGCTTGTGCTTGTCATTGATTACAGCTTGAACGCAGGAGAACTTTACTCATGTGAGCTCTCTCAACCCTCAGAGTATGAATTGTCTCATGTTCTGTTGGCTCCATTCTGCCAGGTTTCACCACTGCTGGAGTAATAAACACAGTCCATAAGGAAGACAAACCCCGAGGTGAAAGAACAGGAGAGGAACAGGTAATTGTCCCCACTTTGCTTTGCATGGCCCTTCCGAATGCAGAAAACAACATACTTTCACCATGACATCCCTCCAGCCTAGAACCTTCACCAAGGTCTAGTCTTTCCTGGGGGACAGAAAAAGTTACAGGAACTTGAATTATAAACAATTAGTATAAAAATAAATGCCCTTCAAGTAAATGCCCCAAGGTCTCATATTTGACTCCTGAATCTTCCCCCAAACCATTAATTTTGCCTTACTGGGTGGGGCAGGGATTCCACATCTCTCACAAACTGACAGCCTCTCCTTTTTACCACTTCACATCCCATCCCCAAACACCTGTGAATTTCAACAGTACTCTGCAATGTTGCAGCCATATTGTCCCAGAGATGAGATCTGTCTGGAAGAAAGTCCTATATGAAACTCCAACACACCTACAGTCATGAGTGAGTTCAGCATATGAAGCAAGGAACCTTGAGAAGTGTGCTGCTCTATAAGGATTGATGCTCATCATCCATCTGCCAAAGCCAGCAGACCAGCCTGAAACTTGTACTCTCTTGGCATCCTTACTGGATCCTCCTTGACCTTCAACAGTTCCTGAAGAGCTATTTTAAGAACTCCACCAGTGCCGACTATGTGCCTTCACTATCAGAGACAGTCATGAGGAGAAGAATCACCTACGGGAACCAGCTCTCCATGCCCTACTTTTAACCTTGGTACTAACATATCATATAACCTCATGGACAAGTTATTTCCTCTTTCCATCTCTCCTCCAGATACCTTTATGTAATGGGATCTGGGAGGAAATTACAGTCAAGACTATCATTGTTCTGATTCTGAACGCCATGTAGGGAGTCTGGAAGGATTTAAATGTGACCAAATTATATAAAAGGATTCAAAGCATTTTTCAATCACTGCAAAATTCTCTCACATTGTCTTAAGCTTTTTAGTTTGTTTGTCTCTACTCTAGTGCTAGGACATTGGCATTACTCATCATATTTAACAAATAAGAAAACATACTAAGAGCAGTTAATGAATTACATCAGGAAAGTATAAACATTAAGAGAGCTCGGACCAAAAACAAGGAACCAAGCCTGGTCACCTTTTCTGTCTCCACAAGTTAGGTCTGGTATTTGTACTTAATATTGGCACATGCCCGCACCTAGAAACCAGTGAGGTTATCAACCAATTAGGCTACATAAATACTCCACTGCCTCTTCCCAAGTCCCAGTAGCTGGTCAGATTAAAGAGCTCTTCCCAGTGGGTCTAGTGAACCTCAAATAGCCTTCATTCTGTCTAAGCATCTCTCAGTAACTCTGGTCATTTGGAGAGAAAACAAATCCACACACAGAGGAATTTAAGGTGTTATTTTAACTTTGCTTACCATGCATAAAAAGTTAGGTGAAACTGAATTGTTAAATAAGTCAGACAAAAGTTATAGGCACATGTTTCCCAGGAAAATGCCATGGGCCTGAAGTTTAGTGCCAGAGAGCCCCTTCTACCTCTCCTCCCCTTCTTCGTCCCTTCTTCATCTTCCACAAACCCAGGATTCTCTTCTTTTTGCTGATCTGTCCCTCCAGCCACCTAAGAATTCCAGGCATTCTTTTGGCAGTATGTTAGCCAGCTTCCTTTCACTATAACAAATACCCAAGACAAACAGCTTTTATTATTAAAGTGGAAAGGTTCCTGCTCTCAGTTCTAGAATTATCAGTCCTTAATAACTTTGCCCACAAGTTGCATTTGTATTTGTGGTATATCATGGTGGGAACACAGTGTATACAGCAAAACTACTCATCTCTTAGATGAGAATTACATGAGAAAAGATGAGGAAAGGGTTGGGGGGGAGTTATCACCCTTGTCTTTTGGCTCTCTACATAATGGTTTACAGGCTTGCCATAAGACCCCCTCATCAAAACTTCCTTGTGATGCCATGCTGGGAACAAAGCCTTTGGCATATTAGTCCTTAGAGGACATTTACAATCCAAATAATACCAGGCAATATTAACATAGAAGTCAGAACTTTACCCCACTGATCTCAATGATTGATCTATAATCTTTGTCTTGTTCTGTTAAAGAAGTGAAATATCACTCCATGCCTATAAAGGAAATCAAGAACATCTCCAGTGTTGGAGGAACAAAGAAATTCTTTACACAAATCCTAACACAGACAGACACATGACAAGAGACCACGACCATAGGTTACTTCCCCACCTTCAGAATATCAGTAATTCCAACCAACTCAGCAAAGCAATAACTCTTAGAGGAAAACTCTTTTGGTGTCTGAAATGCCTGCTGGTACTTGGGAGACTTCTAAACCAATCAGCAAAACTGAAGCTTCATAAAACATGCATCATGTCTTATATATCATAAAGAACATGAAAACTAACTTCAGGGATTATCAGTGTCCAGAGATACTCAACTTTGAGAAAGAACTGCACCCACAGTCAATGGTTCTTCCTCCATTTTGTGGAGCATCTCCAGTCAAACAGTAGCTCCTCTGACTCAAATATTCCATTTCTTGTGGAATTCCATTACTTGTGCACTGTGAAGAGCAAAGCCATCTTCACAGTATCAATGGGAATGCATTTTTCAAAGGTAGCTTTCATCCTACAGTATATTTACCCATTATAATTTTGATGTGTGCAGTAAGCATGTCAGTGTGGAGAGAGGGAATAAACACCTGTGGGAGGAAGTGTGCGTGCCCATGCACACATGGGAAGGCTGAAGGAGAACATCAAGTGTCGTCTAGCATACTCCACTTTAATTTTCTAGCCCAGGTCTCTCAATGATCCTGAAACTTACAATGTTGGCTATGCTGACTGACTTGGGAGATCCGCTTGTCTTTTTACTCCTTATCCGTGATATTACAGGCATGAATGGCCGTTCCTAGCATCCAAACGCAAGTCCTCTTGGTTACATAACAATTGCTCCCCCATGAAACACTTCCCCAGACCCTATATTGTTTTGTCTGATATACTTTTAAAATCATCATCTCTCATCAGTATTATTATCATTGCTCTGTGAAGCAGCTGCATGTGTCTTGCTTTCCAAAATGAAGCAAAATGATGATGATGAGTGGGTTTCCATATGCAGGTTTTATAGTCAGGGGTCCACTGTTAGCTCGTGAGCATTTCACTATCTTATGTAAAACAACTGTCTAGGTTGAGTAAGAATGTGATCCCTATGTGCTCATGAATGTGCTTATGTTCAAAAGTTTTAACCAAAAAATGAAATATAAAGCAGCCATATAAATTAACCAATGAATTCAAATTCCACAATAGAAATCTGTCTCTTTGACATTATGTATGCCCTTGTAGTTTCTCTGTTACCTTCACAAATTCAAATACATTTTTGTTAGTTAAAAATGTATATAGATAATTCATCTCGCTGTACTTGATACTAAACACAGAAGAGAATTACTCAGAAGCATTTTACAAAATCATATTTCTCCCCAAGTTGTTTAGAATAATTCATTCTCAAATTAAAACTTTGCTGTCATGGTCACGCCCATTGTCTCTCTGTCCACAATTCAGCTCTGCATCCCTGACCTCTGGAATCCTGACTTCGGGAAGAAAAGACTACCTTCAGAGAGTAATTTGGTTTCCCAACTGTCAGTCTCCCAGGAGCTCTGATCACCACCAAAAGTAACCCTTGGATGGCCTGGGAATGGTACTGATAAAGTTTGATGGTTCTGTTGCTAATAAGTTCCTGAAAACTGTCACTGTAGTCAGAGGGAGTTGTTGGCAAGCCAGTAGTCTCCTGTGGGGCTGAGGGCGTGCCCTGCTCAACGTCAGACTTTTCAGCTGAGTGGACAGTCTGGCTTGGCAGCAGGACGCCGAGGGCAGAAACGCTGGGACACCAGAACACTCCTGGTCCTGTTGGTAACTCCATTTCCCAAACGTTCATAATTAAACAGCTCTTATTGAAGTAATCAGCATGAGCTCCTTAGCTTTGTTTTTGCAACCAGTATCGTGTTTATGGAGCCAAATATTAGAGACTTTGATACTGAATACCTCCTCAGTTGTGTTAACGTTGGCATGCTCTTGAGATTCTGAAGATGCGAAGCTGCCTCAGTGTAGCCTCCCCTCCAACCTCCAGTCCATCAGCCCCCAACTTCCACAATCCCCAAAATCACAGAGCAGCCGTTCTCCTGTGAGACTCACAATATGTTCTCCCAGAAGTCCCAGGGAAGGGTGTGCAATAGAAACAGGGTGAAATGTGAGCTCAAAGTGTCTGTCGGACCAGAAGTTTTCAAAGAAAACATTTCTTAAATCCTATGTCCACTGCTGTTTCAGCAGGCCAATTAGTGTGTATGGGACTTGGTGGGGAACTGTCTCCAGTCACTGCAGCAGGAATAGCAAACAAGCCTTAAAGTAAATAAACGACCCCAGAACTGGCATCCCAGAGGCTGCTAGCCAATGACCTCCTTCATTCCCTGGGCAGGATGGCTTGCCCACCCTCTGGGACCAAGGGCTAAATTACAGGTTAATCGGATGAGACATTAGTTAGCAGCCTCTATTACTAGAAAGTAATTAATCAAAGAAAGACTCCAAACAGAAGGAGAATAAATAAACAAGCAGGCATAGATGGCCCCCAATTTGGCTCTAGATAAGGTTGCCATCCAGGTATCCTGCTGAGACAGAGGCCATCTACCTTGTTCAGTCCCCCCCCCCGCACCCCTCCCCCCGGCAAACAGGCTGACATTTCTCACATTTGTCCAGAGAATGCAAAACCAAGGCTACTCTGAATGGGAAGAGGAAAGGCTCTGGAAAACTTAGTTGAAAGGAGTCTCTAGTGGGGGTTTTATGATGAGTCTTGCTCTATCCTTTACATTCATATTTACTGCAATCAAACTCTGTCTTCTTTCAACATGTCAAGCAGGTCCTGTGCAGATTTCCAAACTCCTACTCATTCATAAACAAACCAGGGACTCTGACGGTGTTCTTGGTGTCCAACACATCCATTCATTTAGCCCCTTGAGACTCCATCCAGCTTAAAAGACTTAGTAAAAGCTATAAAGACTTCAGGTCTCCTAAAGTTACTGTCTGCTTCTTCAATGTTGATTTGGGAGCAAGGAAGAGCAGAAAGGACAGGAAGGCACTACAATTAATTCAAGTGGAAAGTATTTGCCATCAGACCATCTTGACCTGACCTAGCCCATCAAACAGAGTCATTTTTCTGCACTGCATCTTTCTCTTTCTTGGGGGATTAAAAAAAAAAGTCAGCAGCTCTGAGAATGTGTGTAATATAAACATGGCTGTGTTAGCTCAGTGTCAGGGAAAGCACACCCAAATGTAAGTCAGCACGAACACCCTCCATTCTGAGCACCAGCACAATGGTTTTAACCTAGTGACCTTCTCTTAAACAGCTCTACAGCAAATCATAATTAAATAAATACCACTTAATGGTGGAGATTTGTCCGAGTGCCAGATTATCCAGAGAGAGAAACAGAACATTGAATGAATCATTTAATTGTAATTATAAAATTAAGGTAGCTTCCAAAGAGTGTAATAAATTCAACCTCAAGTTAAATTTACAAAGACCCACAAATATGAATTAGAGGATTTCTGGGAAAAATAGAAAGGCAGTGGATAGTACGCATGGAGGAAAAGAAAAGTACACATGATTCTGTTATTATAAACTACAGTTTAGTGGGCTTCCTTTAGCCTGAGTGATTGGAAATGTCTGGCCAGAACTGGTATCTATGCCAGAGAGCCCATGGAAAACAAAGCCACAGCTGTGACTAGGGAAAACTACAGCCTGAGGGGCAGGAGAACTGAAGTCAATGCCTGACTCTGCCACTCTTCTGAGCACAAGGAAGGAATTAGCTAGAATGGACTCAGGGCAAGCTGTTATAGCTTGTAACTGCTGCTGAGTCACCGGGAAAGCACTTCTAGGATCCACTGACCAGGTCAGCTTTCTCCTAAAAGGCAGAATTGAATTGGCACCTTCCTCCTTCTGAGAGTCTCTTCCTTCTCTCTGGAAATGTTTATCCTCCATTTTGTTTGTGCAATTGCTTGCTTGCTTGCTTGTTTGTTTGTTTGTTTTCACAACTGTTTAATTTTGACATTTTTGATGAGTCTGAATTTTCCAAATTATGTATCAGTGTTTTATATTTTTCAGCAGATGACTTGGGGACATCTTTATGATTTCCGACAGAGTCCAATCACAATGATACCTTTGAACCTCTAGAATCAGTGGCGTTCAAGTGAAGCTGAATATTGCAAAACTGTTTCTTCTTGAAGTTTCCAATGGTCACTATGCCTCTAGTCTGCAGAAAAAAGCTTTATATTCCTCTTTTCTAGCTGTGTATCACTGTTGAGTTCTCAGATGTATCCCACCTTGTTGAAAATATAATGTTCTTTACCTGGGACACAGATAACATTACGGGATAAATGAAGAGCATCCCTGCTTCGTACAAACGTAACTTTCAAAACTCACCTCCTATTGACTGAATCATAGGAAATTTCCTAGACTTTAGAAAGGGAGGTTTTGAGCTCGATATATTTTTTACTCCAAGTGCATCCAATATACCACAACACAGTACATGTGCATTGTTGATAGCCACTGAGATGCTACTCCAAGCACTTAACTCTGTCTAAAGATGCAATCCAATCAGTCACGACAAGATATTCATAATAATATAATCAGGGAAATAATCATCCAAGTGGATAATTGTAACAGAAGATAGGTGATTCTTTTATTTAACACTAGTTAGATATAGCCAAAAGGTAGTTTCTCTTTCCCCTAATCTATTCCAAAGATCTCCAGAAGAAGCATTCACCAAACCAAGACCAATGACTTTCTGAGAGCCGTACCCATAGTAGTTCAAACTGTCCACTCCGAATTCATTGCTCTACATCATTCTGCTGTGCTCAGAGGCTATGCTTAAAAGACTCACAGCAGCCAAGTGTCCTCAACAAATACAAATACATTCAGTAGACAGAAAGCTTTTTCCGGTCTAGGGGATTATAACTGAAAAGGCTCCAATGAAGTAAATGTGGGTAAAAATTAGAAGACCTCTAAGTGAGCTTAGTGCCTCAAGGAAAGGACTACCATGATGTCTGTGAAGAACAGTCCCATATAATTGACAAAGCATGTCCTCTATTAATGGAATAGATTAATGGAATGGAATGGAATAGATCTTTCCAAGATCTTTGCCATTCACAGCCTCACAAATCACATTTGGTTACTGTGTTCATGTTAGCCACTGTCTACTGTACTGAGAAAAGCAGCATCTTGATATTTCATGAATTAATCCCACTGCCATCCAGAAAGAGGAGGAAAACTTCCTGTGGGAAACGTAGGCTAGATTTTTTGTGACTCAAAATGGCAAAAGTAAAGGACAATGGATGCAGAAGGCAAGGGAAGAATAAAACTTTTAGATTGTTTAATAGTTTTCTGCCAAGTATAAGAATCCGATGATAAACCACCCACCAAGAGCACAGGGCCAGCTCAAGACCCTGGCACAAATATAGCAGTGATCTGCCTGGTCAGGCCTCAGTGGAGGTGAGCCTAATCCTTGAGAGACTTGAGGCTCCAGGAAAGGGGAAGGCCTAGGGATAGCAACTTCTTGGAGGCAAGGGGGAGGAGGAATAGGATAAGGAACTGTGGGAGGGGGACTGAGAAGGGGATCAACTACTAGAATGTAAGTAAGTAAAATAATATCTTTTTATAAAAAATAATCTGCTGGTGAAAGATTTCTTGAAGAGCCATGGTGACATATTCACTGGCTTTAACAAATAGAGAGTCCTGCTCTTCAGAACAGAGTAAGAATATTTCTTTTTTCTTTGTTTTTTTATTAATCATTTTATTCATTCACATTTCAAATGAAGTTCACATTTCAAATTTCATTCCCCAGTCCTGGTAACTCCCCACTAACCCCCCATCTCATCCCCCTTTACACCCCTTCCCTTTTCCCCTATGATGGTGCTCCCCCACCCACTCACCCACTCTGGCTTCATCCCTCTACTTTCCCCTTATGCTGGGGCATTAAGCTTTCTTCCTCTCCCATTGATGTCAGATAAGGCTATCCTCTGTACATATGTATCTGTAGACCTGGTTCCCTCCATGTATAGTCTTTGGTTGGTGGTTTAGTCTCTGGGAGCTCTGGATGGTCCAGGTAGTTGATATTATTCTTTTTATGGGGTTGGAATCCCTTTCAACCCCTTCAGTCCTTCCCCTAGTTCTTCCAGTGGGGTCACCTGGCTCAGTCAGATGGTTGGCTATATCTGCATCTGTATTGGTCAGGTGTTGGCAGAAGCTCTCAGGGAACAGCCATATCAGGCTCCTGTCAACAAGTGCTTCTTGACATCAGCAATTGGGTAGGGGGTTGATGTCTACAGATGGGATGGATCCCTAGGTGAGGTGCTCTCTGGATGGCCTGTCCTTCAGTCTTCATTCTGATTTTTTTTTCCTGTCTTGCCTTTGGACAGGAACATTCTGGATTTAAAATTTTGAGGTGTGTAGCTCCATCCCTCAACTAGGGTCTTGCCTATCTACTGGAGGTGGTCTCTACAGGTTATATCTCTCCTTTGTTGAGTATTTCAACTTAAAAGAGGAAGTACAGTGTGAGTAAAACTGAATTGGCTGCCTTTGATTCTGATAAATGGTCAACTGGGTGGGTGCTGGTACTGTCTTGGAACTCCAGTTTTTATAGAGGTAAATGAGACCTGAAAACCCTCGAAGAGAGTTCAACATCTGCCCTTCTAAAGTTATATTAAAGTCCTCCCAGTATGTTAATTATTTCTCATTAAATGAAAAGGTCTTTAAGTGATTCCTCAAGTCAGAAAATACCAAGCATGAACATATCAGTTTGCTCAGCAGATGTGGAGACAGCAATCCCCACTACATTCTTTATTCATTGAAAAGGAGACTAGGTCATTGTTGCTCTACATTCTGCACACACGAGAAGAGGACTATAACCCAACCCTCCTAATCTGAAGAATCCTTGTCATAAATTCAACTTAAGTAGTCAGTCTGGGTAGCGGCTGTCTCTGAGCAGAGGGGAGAGATCTACTTTATGAGAGCCAGAGGAGACAGCAGGCCACCAAACCTTCAGCAAAAAATAAATAAATAAATAAATAAATAAATAAATAAATAAATAAATAAATAAATAAAAGCTAGTAAATCACCAGTCAGTAAAATTTATGCAAAAAAAGAGACAGCTCCACATTAAGAGTATCCCAGGAATACAGAGCACAGATGAAGACAGGCAATAGAGTAGAAAATTGCTTTGGGTCCATTTGTAGCTGGGGAACTCTGGAGCCCCAGGCAGCTATCATGCAGTAAAGTTTAGTTACACAGCCCTCTGATGAGCCTTCCGTATACCCAGTGAGTCACCATGCCAGATGTTGGGAATGCAGGGACACCAAAATACATCACCACTAGTTTGTATAGACTGCTGCATTCTAAGAGACCCAATCACCTAAAATAGGCTTTTGAAAATCCATAACAAGATACCATACACTTGACCACTAAGACAATCAAACATCCATTATTTTGGTTTTGGGGTTTGTTGTTGTTGTTGTTGTTGTTGTTGTTGTTGTTTGTGGTGGTAAGATTTTTTGTTTGTTTGGTTGGTTGGTTGGTTGGTTGTTTAGTTGTTTGGTTGGTTGGTTGGTTGGTTGGTTGGTTAGTTGGTTGGTTGGTTGGGGATTTTTGTTTTGTTTTGTTTTTGGTTTTGTTTTTTGTGTATTTCAGGGAGCTGCAAGTTCTAGCTCAAGGTCCTACAATGCTGGTTCCTCAGGTGGATGTCTTCTTGGCTTGTAGAGAGACACTACCTTAATGAGTGTTCACATGGTAAGAAAATAAGCAAACTGCTATTTCTTATAAAACAGGATGCAGACTCTACTGGGTTAAACTCTTATGACCTCAACCTTAATAACTTCATGGAGGCCATAACTCCAAATATACTATGTTGGGAATTGGAGCTTCAGTATTTGAAATTGTTAAAGCAAATTCATTTAGTTCACAATGACAAAACTCCATAAAACTAATTCTACTAAGAATAGTTAAGTTGTATTACTAAATTTAATAAGGTCCCCGTGGAGTGGCTAGTCTGACAGAGCAGCTTGGATATGAGGAAAAGTAATCAGGGGAAAATCATAGAGGAGATAGTTGATCTGCACTGTATGGAAAAAGAAAGAGTCCATTTGAAGAGAGAATAGAAAAGATGAGCCACACAGGATGGCAATAAAGAGTCAGGGCTTAGATCTTAAGTCTTATCTCTGATCTCAGCAGTGTAAGGATCTGAAACAAGCATTTTTACATCGTTTTAAGTCTCAGTTTTCTTAACTGTAAAGTGGAAATAACAGTCTGAGAGAGTTGTGGAGATTATCAAGCCAATTCCTACAAGGATACTTCAGACAGAGCCAACCTACATGTCTACTAGTCACATACAGCCAGTTCTGGAAGGAGAGGCAACCCAGTGAGGCTTGAGCATAGGGACATCACAAAGTAACAGTGTATATAGATTAACCCTAAACTGACAGTTTGTGATTGTAATGCCAAGATTGGACTTTATTTACAGGGCTCTTAAGAGCCTTTGGAAAACTTGAAGCAACATTGGCCTGAAGAGACCAACTGTTTAGGAATATCACTCTGAAATTCCCATGAAACATAAGCTAGTATGGGAGTCAGAGATGAGGAATAAGGCTGAGTAATCAAGATGGCATCCTGGAAACTAATAACTGCAATGAACAACCACTTGAAAACAAAGTCGTTTTCTGCTTCGAGAAAGCATCAGCAGGACTCCCATCACAAGCATAGCCTTGTGCCCAGGGCGATAATAGCCTTAGGTTCCAACCCCATTCCATACAGGGGCCATATTTCTCCAGTCTTTTGCAGCCTCCTTCCCAGTCTTTCCCAACTCTCCTTTCCGACACATGTGTCTCCAGCAAGATAGATGGGTCATTTTAGATAGAAGGAACTTCAGCTTGTCCTTGCCTCATACCCCATGCTTGTAGTTGGAACTTTCATAACTGGGATCAAGTCATTCCTTTCTCACTCACTAGTAGTGTATGACTTTGTGACAAGCCATGTAGACTTTTTAGCATTCACTCTTCTATATCTGTACTATTGACTTTACTTCATATGTATATGATAAAGAGTAATAGAAGTATTGAATTCTGGTGTGTTTGATATCACTTGCCTATAGGACACCCAAGGCCCTCCCCTGGATCTCTTTCTCATAAGTCTATACCTAAACCACTACTCTAAAGGGGTTATCCCTGACATCTGCTCTCACAGTTCTCAGAAGTTCACCCACTTTATAAACATCTGGATACCTCATTTTATCCCATCACATGGTAATCACATCATACATTTCTCATCTGTATATCCTGTCATCAACAAGTATAAGAGACAATTATACCTCTGAACTGGGAAAATGTCTGTGTGAGGCTGTGAGGGTTAAATATCATAATACCAATATCCTTTCAAACTATATGCCATATACACACTTCATATTTTAGGTTTAGTTTTCTTCTGTAAATAAATAGTACCTGACAATTAGTCCAGAAAAGGGAATGGACCCAAAGGAAGTATGCTAACAGAATGCCTAGTCACATCTGACATGTCTCAAACCAAAACATGCGCCAAGACAATCAGAGTCTACATGAAGAATGTGGTGTAAGATTTCTTACCAGGAGAAAGAAAGAGATATAGAAAGTAAATGTCTCCTCTAATTTTAGGTAACTAAAAGATACACAAGCAAGTAGCTAGATTCCATAAAACATGGCTGAGTAGTCATTAAATTAACCCATAGCATGGTTTATTATAGAAAAGTAATTTTGGTACCACTACCTTCTTAAAGGAATAAGGTCACCAGGTTTAAAGGAAATATAGCCAACCTAGCAGATTCATATGTAAGCTGCCAGAAAGCCAAATGATGGTACCCATAGATGGTACCATAGGAAAGGCAATAATAGCTAAAATCCTGTCTTTTGTTAATGACTGATAAGTGAGATTTACAGTTATGCCAATGGTCTCAGAAAGATTTAAATATCTCCTCAGTTTTGTAGATGCTTTTGGCAATTTTTAAAAGTCTTCCCTTGAAAAACAAGGAGCATATGAAATTTAACCTTTAACAGAAATTGTTCTGTAGGTCTTGGCTAACTCCATTAACTCAAAGTGACACTGGACTCATTTTATCTCAAAAGTCCTATGTGGAACCTTCCAGCTGTTAGTAGTATGATCAAGGTTACATGAAGACCCTTAATGTTACCTTGTTTAAACTGTGTCAAAAATTCGTGAAAGTGGCTAAATTCCATTGGTCTAACCCACAAGCCCCACCTCTTTAAAGTGCACTTTTGAAGATCCATTTCAAGGGAGTGGGCTCTAAAGTGCATGCTAATATATAAATTAGAATTTCAAAATTGCAAGGAGGCATGTACACACAACAATGATAATTAAAGAAGTAGGTATGAATTTGAGTGAAAATAGAGGGGACATAGGAGAACCATGAAATAATTTAAATAAAATATACGCGGATGAAATTCTTAAAAAATAAAAATAAACTTGAAAATGTTCAAGGTCATGAGCTCAAGGTCCTCAGGATACATGAGACCCTGTCTCAAAACAACAGCAACAGAAGGAAGTGTCTACTAAAACAGTTAAGTGAGGCAGATTCTTAGGGTAAATGAACTATCCTTTCTTTTTCTACATTTAAACTACTTTAGGAAGACTTGCACATGCTCAGAGGCATTTATGTACACCATATTACATTGTTTATGATGCAAGATAAACAGACCCATGGGCTCTTGTCTGCTATTGCTGTTTTTTTAAGTTCTATGACCTTGAACTAAGCATGCCCCAAGATGTATTTACCATCTTTCCTTAAACTAATCATAATCAGATGTAGTTCTATACAAACATAAATAGGATTCCTAGATTAAATCCTAACACTACCTTTGTGTGAGGAGATATTAATTTTTGAGTAACTTTCACACTGGTACAATGAATAAATTCATTTCTACCATTGCAAAAAAAAGTTGCTGTTTGGAGATTAAAAGAGATCTGACAGAAAGCAATAGCAGGTAAAATTCACACAAATATGAACGTCTTGAAACCAAGAGAGATACTAAGGAGAATATGGAACTAGATGCATAGGGTCCCAATGAAAACAAAAAGATATACAGCTCCAAAATGCACTACTAATAAAAAATACATACACTACAAAACTATTTTTTCACCATTCTGAGATAAACACCAGGGATTACTTCACTTTCTATAACATCTTAATGGATTGATACTATTATTATTTATAAACCAAGATATATGAGTCACAGAATGGCTAAATACCACTAGCTCCCTACCGTTTTTATTACGCTTCGAATCCTTATGATAATACCCCATTACTCTCCCTAACCCCACCCTCACATCATTTACAGTAACATGAGTAAACTCTGCTTCTTAAAACAGTAGTAAAAAAAAACATTCTGGAGCCAGGGAATGTGTGCAGAGTAGATGATGCAAAGAAGAATCAAAGAATTGTGCATGGCCCAGATCAACCTTTCTATCCAAATTACCTTTCTAGACCTCCCAGCTTTTGATAATCGCTCTTCATTCATTCTTCAAGGCTTTGATGATTTGTGTTAAGCACAACCACATGCTGTTAAATATCATCCATTCATAGACAGCCAATTACCTTCTTGAAAGCAGACATGTCCTGAACATCTACAGAAATCATCTTCCTGGCTTTTTCTTATTGACAATATCTTACTCCTCTACAGAGAATTCTTCAGAGCCTTCCAAAGCATAGAGCCCATGGGTATAATCTGAGAACTACTGACAAAGTAAATATATCCTTGCCTGGTAGCAAGTATTTCCTTTTATTCCTTCCCTTATAAAAGTAAATTCCTCATATCTAATGTCAAAAGTGTTCTCCAATGAATTCTTTATTTAATCATCCCCATTTAAGTCAGAAGGAAGAGAGCGAGGGAGGAAGGGAGAGAGGGAAGGAGAGAGAAAGAAAAAGGAGAGTGGGATAAAGAAGCAGGAAGGGAAGAGAGGGAAAGAAGAAGGAGGGGAGGAAAGGAAAGAGAGAGAAGGAAAAAGACAGATGGGATAAAAGGAAGAAAGGGAGAGCGCAGGTACTCAAACTCTCTTACCACTAATGCTTTCTTTGAATAATGAAAAGTTGGGTTTAAAGGTGTTTACGATTTGGGTACCATTGCTAGAAGCCATTTTCTTTCTTTTTTTTAACATATAAATTTTTTATTAGACATTTTCTTTATTTACATTTCAAATTTTCTATCCTTTCCTGGTTTCCCCTCCAAAAATACCCTATTCAAACCACCCTCCCCCTGTTTGACAACCCATCCACTCCTGCTTCACTGTCCTATCATTCCCCTACACTGGGGCCTTCATAAGACCAAGGGCCTCTCCTCTCATTGATGTTTCACAAGGCCATCCTCTGCTATATATGCAACTGGAGCCTTCAGTCCCTCCATGTGTACTCCTTGGTTGGTGATTTAGTTTTTGGGAGTTCTGGTGGTACTGATTGGTTTATATTGTTGTTCCTCCTATGGAGCTACAAACCCCTTCAGCTCCTTGGGATCTTTCTCTAGCTCCTCCATTGGGAACCCTGTGCTCAGTCCAATGGATGGCTGTGACCATCCACTTCTGTATTTGTCAGACACTGGTAGAGTCTCTCAGGAGACAGCTATATCAGGCTCCTGTCAGCAAGCACTTGTTTGCATCCACAATAGTGTCTGGGTTTAGTGACAGTATATGGGATGGATCCCCAGGTAGGGCAGTGTCTGGATGGTCATTCTTTCAGTCTCTGCTCCACATTTTGTCTCTGTAACTCCTTCCATGGGTATTTTATTCTCCCCTCTAAGAAGGACCAAAGTATCCACATTTTGGTCTTTCTTCTTCTTAAGTTTCTTATAGTTTGTGTCTTTTCTATAAGTTTCAGTGTATCTGGTTTTATGTGGAGGTCTTTGACCCACTTGGACTTGAGCTTTGTACAAGGAGATAAGAATGGATTAATTTGCATTCTTCTGCATACTAACCAGCAGTTGAGCAAGCACCATTTGTTGAAAATGCTGTCTTTTTTCCACTGGATGGTTTAACTCCTTGTCAAAGATCAAGTGACCATAGGTGTGAGGGTTCATTTCTGGGTCTTCAATTCTATTCCACTGATCTACCTGCCTGTCACTGTACCAATTCCATGCAGTTTTTTGTATGATTGCTCTGTAGTATAGCTTGAGGTCAGGGATAGTGAGTCCCTGTGAAGTTCTTTTATTGTTGAGAATAGTTTCCACTATTCTGAGTTTTCATTATTCCAGATGAATTTGCAAATTCATCTTTCTAACTCTATGAAGAATTGATTTGGAATTTTAATAGGGATGGCATTGAATCTGTAGATTGCTTTCGGCAAGATGGCCATTTTTACTACATTAATCCTGCTAATCCATGAACATGGGAGACCTTTCCGTCTTTTGAAATCTTCTTCAATTTCTTTCTTGAGAGACTTGAAGTTCTTGCCATATAGACCTTTCACTTGCTTAGTTAGAGTTGCACCAAGGTATTTTATATTATTTATGACTATTGTGAAGGGTGTTATTTCCCTAATTACTTTCTCAGTCTGTTTGTCCTTTGAGTATAGAAAAGTTACTGATTTGTTTGAGTTAATGTTGTATACAGCCACTTTGCTGAAGTTATTTATCAGGTTTAGGAGTTCTCTGGTTGAATTTTTGGGGTCACTTAATTATACTATCACAGCATCTGCAAATAGTGATATTTTGACTTCTTCTTTTCCAATTTATATCCCTTTGACCTCCTCTAGTTGTCTAATTGCTCTGGCTAGGACTTCAAGTACTATATTGAATAGGTAGGGAGAGAGTAGGCAGCCTTGTCTAGTCCCTAATTTTAGTGGGATTGCTTCAAGTTTCTCTCCATTTAATTTGATGTTAGCTACTGGTTTGCTATATATTGCTTTTACTATGTTTATGTATGGGCCTTGAAATGCTGATCTTTCAAAGACTTTTATCATGAAGGAGTGCTGGATTTTGTCAAATGCTTTCTCAGCATCTAATGAGATGATCATGTGGTTTTGTTCTTTGAGTTTGTTTATATAGTCAATTACATTGATGGATTTCTGTACATTGAACTATCCCTGCATCCCTGGGGTGAAGCCTATTTGATCATAATGGATGATCATTTTGATGTGTTCTCTGATTCAGTTTGCAAGAATTTTATTGAGTATTTTTGCTTCATAAGGGAAATTGGTATGAAGTTCTCTTTCTTTGTTGGGTCTTTGTGTGGTTTAGGTATCAGAGTAAATGTGGCTTCATAGAATAAATTGGGTAGTGTTCCTTCTTTTTCTATTTTGTGGAATGATTTGAAGAGTATTGTTATTAGTTCTTCTTTGAAGGCCTGATAGGTTGACAGATTATTAATGACAGCTTTTATTTCTTAAAGTATTATGGGCTTTCTATTGTTTATGCTGTTATTGAAGACCAGCCTTAGTCCATAGTGAGCTGATAGGAAGGATGGGATTATTTCAATCTTTTTCTATCTGTTGAAGCCTCTTTTGTGACTAATTATATGATCAGTTTTGGAGACAGTATCATGAGGTGCTGAGAAGAAGGTGTATTCTTTTGTTTTAGGATAAAATATTCTATAGATATCCGTTAAATCCATTTGATTCATAACTTCTGTTAGTTTTACTGTGTCTCTGTTTAGTTTCTGTTTCCATGATCTGTCCATTGCAGAGAGTGGAGTGTCTTGAAGTCTCCCACTATTATTGTGTGACGTGTAATGTATGCTTTGAGAAGTCACTTTCTAAGGACCTGAGCAGACTTGGCACATACAGGCAGGAGCAATTTAAATTATCAAGCAGTTATCATTTTTCTAGGTGGCCCTTCCAGATTGTTACCGGTCAAGTGTACAACTAGTCTTCTTCCAACTTAGACTTCAGTTTCAGACTTCTCTTTAGGATGTGCTTCAAAAGTATCTAGTGATTGCCTGAAGTAAAGAATCTTGATTTCCGAAAAGGAGAGATGAGAGAATTTGCCAAGCTCACTATCTCCTGTATAGTGCAACAGCAAAAAGGAAAGCAAAGAAGCTTCCAAATCCAGAAAGTCAAAGTTAAGCTCCAAAAATTGTAGTGTGAACAAAGAGATGGGAGTCAGCAGTGATAATAATGAGGAAATGGTGTCACAAACAAAATTGTCTGAGCAGTGTCCTATGAGCACGCTTAGTAAATGAACTGTCTCTCTCTTTCTGTCTTTCTCTGCCTCCCTTTCTGTCTCTCTCTCTCTCTGTCTCTGTCTCTCTGTCTCTGTGTCTGTCTCTCTCTCTCTTTTCTTCTCTCTCTCTGTCTGCCTCTGTCTGTCTTTGCTTCATTCCCTTTTCTCTTCTTCCCAAATCAAGTGAGTATATAAATATGAACTTATGGAAACTTAAAACTTAAATATGGTTTTCCAATACACAGTTTTAAAATCCAGTCTTAACAGTGAATTATCACTAACCATAACAATTAAATTATAAAATTAATGCATTTAACTTTACCAAAACAAAATTTTGAAATGGAAGTTGGCCATTGCAGTCAAACCTTCCTCAGCTCCCAATTTATCACTATTTCTTTTTATCCTGTGGCTGAAAAAGAAAAAAATATTATTCCTACTTAAACAAGCTCTTTTAGATGATAAACATTTTTACTGTTGGGTTTGTGGTAGAGGGAAAAAGACATTAAAATCAAATGAAATTTACATAATCACCAAAAGAGATGATGAGTTTCATTCTGTTTGATTGACTTTTCTGTTACTTGTTTTGAGTTTTGTTGGCTTGTCCCCAGGAACATGAGAGTGAGAGAAACAGACATGTCCCTCACTTGAGAGAACAGGCCCTGTACTTCACCTAGGCAGCAGGGTAGAGCTAGTCCTGGTTGGAGGGGTTGCCAGTGAGCTGGTCCCCAAAGTTGTAAGAGTAGAAGAGCTGGTATTCTGACCATCTCAGATACATTTCAAACCCAGAACTGGGGCTTTGAATTGGCATACTCCAACATCTAAACCATGCATGAACTGCTGGAGTGCAAGAAGGAACTGGTCCTACAGACTCATAACTATAGAACCTTAAAGACATGGGGCAGCAACAGGAGATCCAAAAGGTGTCCTAGTGAGGTTTCAATATTGATAGAGCAGCAAAATCTAAAGGTCTCATACAAGACTGAATCATTTCAATGGCCATATGCAAGCAAAGAAGTATAAAAGGGAGTACTGGGGGTTGAAATGTAATACACTACAGTTTCCACAATGAGATATTTTCTCTGTTATGGGAAGATGCAATGATAGAGGATAGATATAAAGGGAAGGGGATATGAGCGGGCCTGGATTATATGGTGTAAAATTCCCAAAGAACTAATAAAAAGTATAAAAAAATTGTACTCCTACTCTACAAAATTTTAGAACCTAAAGGAAATAGATAATTTTCTTGATAGCTAACACCCGAATTTAAATAAAGATCAGATAACAGTTTAATAGACCTAAGGAAATAGAGTCATTAAACGTCTCCAAACCAAAACTACCCAGTACCAGATAGTTTTAGTATGGAAATATCTCAGACCTTCAAATAAGAGCTAGTACCAATATTCCTCAAAATATTCCACAAAATAGAAACTGAAGGAACCTTGAAAAATTCATCCAGGGGAGGCATAGGCCTCAGGAATTGCAGGGGAGTCGCAGGACTGCAGGGATAGGATCCTCTCAGCTTCCGAATGACAGAGCTGGATCAGCGACCATCTCTCCCCTCTCCCTGCTAGGGGAGGGCTTGCCTCCAGGGCGAGCTTCAGCCAAAGGACTCAGGTGAGATCCTCCATTTTCTCTCTGGTGTCTTTCTAAGGCAGGACCAGCTGGGAGGCACAGGCCTCAGGAGTCGAAGGGGAGTTGCAGGGCAGCAAGGACAGGTCAAGCTCTAGTCAGAGACACCAAGAACTTCTAACACCAGAGATCAAGAGATGGCAAAAGTCAAACACAAGAATCCTACCAACAGAAACCAGGACTGCTTGGCTTCACCAGAACATAATACTCCCACCTCAGCAAGCCCTGGATATCCCAAAACACCAGAAAAGCAAGATATGGATCTAAAAACATATCTCACAATGCTGATAGA
>JADRCD010209275.1:9324-26155 GCA_019843815.1 Montemys delectorum | reverse complement strand
GAAGGTCCTGAGTTCAAATCCCAGCAACTACATGGTGGCTCACAACCATCCATAATGAGATCTGATGCCCTCTTCTGGGGTGTCCAAGGATAGCTACAGTGTACTTAGATATTATAATAAATAAATCTTTAAAAAAAAAAAAAGAAAGAAAAGAAAAGAAATTATAGCCGGGCAGTGGTGGCACATGTCTTTAGTCCCAGCACTTGGGAGGCAGAGGCAGACGGATTTCTGAGTTCGAGGCCAGCCTAGTCTACAGAGTGAGTTCCAAGGCAGCCAGGGCTATACAGAGAAACCCTGTCTTGAAAAAAAAAAAATGAAAAAGACAAAAAAAAAAAAAAAAAAGAAAGAAATTATGCTTGGTGCAGGAGAGGTAGCTCAGTGATTAACAGCATGTAATGCTCTTCCAGAAGATCCAAAGTCAGCCCCCCGGCCTCCCCTGAGCAACCACAGTAGCCTTAGTTCCTGAGGATCCAACACCCTGTCCTGACCTCCATGACAATCTGCACTCATATGTACATGCCCACATACAAATGATATATGCATGCAAATAATTAAAATAGGAAACATACCTTTTTAAAAAGGGAAACTAAAAACATACGGCGTGTGGGCCAGCAAGCTGACTCAGTGGGTTAAAGGTGCTTATCATCATGCCTAAGTTTGGTCCCTGGAGCCTACATGGTGAAAAGAGAAAATCAACTCATGAAAATTGTCCCCTGACCTCAACATGTGTACCTTAACATGCATGCCTTTACCCAGCCATATATACAAATAAAGCTTAGCGGTGGTGGCGCACGCCTTTAATCCCAGCACTTGGGAGGCAGAGGCAGGCGGATTTCTGAGTTCGAGGCCAGCCTGGTCTACAGAGTGAGTTCCAGGACAGCCAGGGCTACACAGAGAAACCCTGTCTCGAAAAAACAAAAAACAAAAACAAAAACAAAAGCAAAACAAAACAAAACGAACAAACAAAAAACAACAAAAAAAAACAAATAAAGTTTAAAGAAAAAAAAGGAAATGATATTTGGTGAGGTATGTATGTTAATCTTAATTTAAACATTATATAATATATAAAAACCCAAGTAATAGTAAAAAATAAATGGATTTCCTATTAAATAGACATAAATAGCCTCTGCCTCCTGAGTGCTGGGATTAAAGATATGGGCTGCCACTACCTGGCTTTACATATAATTTTTGTTTTCCAAGACAGGGTTTCTCTGTGTAGCCCTGGCTATCCTGGAACTCACTCTGTAGACCAGGCTGGCCTCGAACTCAGAAATCCACCTGCCTCTGCCTCCCAAGTGCTGGGATTAAAGGCGTGTGCCACCACCACCCGACTACATATAATTTTTTAAATGGAAACCTCTGTGGGGCTGGGGCTAGAGCTCACTGACAGAACCCGTTACCACAGGACAGGCTCTGTGCTTGCCCCCCAGCACTGCAAAGCACCAGAGGATGGAGAAAGTAGGAAAAAGCAAGAGCACAACAATGAGCTAGCTACGGTAGCTCCCACCTTGGAGCCTGGCACTCGTGAAGCTGAGGCAGGAGGATTATGATTTCAAGGCCACCCTGGTTTATATAGCAAGAGACTGTCTTTAAAAACAACTTTAGCCTGGAGATAGTGCCACATACCTATAATCCCAGCATTCCGGAGGCAGAGGCAAGTAGATCTCTGAGTTCAAGGCCGGTCTGTCTGCACAGTGAGTTCAAGGACAACCAGGGTCACACAGAGAAACCATCTCTAAAAACAAAACAAAAACTCTGTGTCTGGATAAGTGGAGCAACTGCAGAGCACTGCCCTGGCACACACAAAGCCAGGGTCGGGTCCTAAGGCACCGACCCTGTCTACCCAACTGTGGCAAGAGCAATTCTAATCATGGCATCTACATTCATTTGTTCTCTAATCATGGCATCTACATTCATTTGTTCTCTAATCATGGCATCTACATTCATTTGTTTCACCCCAAATGCAAAGGTTAACAAAGTACTGAATTTCCTTTTAAAATTTTTTCCTGGAATTCTGAGCATTCACAAATTTCTATCAGCTAGTTCTCAGTAAGAATTGCTTTGGTCTAGAATTCAATATTTTAATTCTGTGAGTACAAACAGGAAGAAAATAAGAGTGCTAAGCATATAACAGCCAGCAGAGGGCGGAGTGGGACACAGTACAAGCCTGGGCCATGGGCCACCTAGCCTGCTTCTTTTTTATTCTTTTTTTTTTTTTTAAAGATTTATTTTATTTATTTTATGTGTATGAGTACACTGTAGTTGTACAGATGACTGTGAGCTATCATGTGTGTGGCTGCTGGGAACTGAACTCAGGACCTCTGCCGGCCCCTTGCTTCTGCCCCTGCTCACTCCTGCGTAATTCACTGTAGCTGTCTTCAGACACACCAGAAGAGGGCGTGAGCCACCATGTGGTTGCTGGGATCCGAACTCAGGACCTTTGGAAGAGCAGTCAGTGCTCTTACCGGCTGAGCCATCTTGCCAGCCCCTTTTTTTATTCTTATATGTTTGCCGTGTGAGTGTATGAATGCCTATTGAATGTGCAAACCTGTGCTCCTACATACAAGGAGGCCAGAAGATGGAGTCCCAAGCCGTTTCACTTTCCATCTATCCGAGGCATGGTCTCCCTGTCTGTGACCTCTTACGGGCTGGGTTACAAGCAAGTGTGTAATGGCTGGTTACATGGGTGCTGGGATCTGAACTTTGGTCTTCATGATTTCAAAGCAAGTGCTGTTAACAGATGAGCCTCCCTAGCCCCATTATAAGTACTCACGATGAAGGCCAGGCTGGTCTTAGTCCAGTCTTCCTGCCTCAGCCTTCTGAGTGCTGGGATTACAAGTATATATCACACTGTCAGATCACACACTGGGCTTCAACATCCTACTCAAAGCCTCCCACATCTGTCCCCTAATGGCGATATTTCTCTAAGAACCCCACTGCCATACAAGTCTGCTCGCCATCCAAGGCCTGTAGTTATCATTTCTACCAGCAGCTGAATCCAGGCAGGTAACAAGTCCACATCTAAAGTCCTCTTCTAAAAATGACTTCTAAAACCAGCTTTCCACTCTCCAACCAAACTAAGATCCCACTGGAGACACAGACAGACCCATGCTCTGCACATAATACAATCTCTACATACTCAGCAGGGATCTGAGGCCAATCTCCCGGTTCCTGAAACGGAATCCATGAGATTCCCACCACCATACTATGTAGAGCTCAGTCACAGTCTGAGTTTTCAGCTACACAGTTTTCTGCAGGGTAGACTCACAAAAGAGGCCTATAGCAGATCTGAGGACAGTGTGGCCCATCAGCTCCACAGAAAATGAATGACAGCAAGGGACTGGACACCTGATGCACACTGTACCACACATAGATTCCATTCACTCACTCAACATCTGCCACAGTAGGCAAAGCAGTAAACGATGTCCTTCATTCAGCACACTCACAAGCCATAGGAAGGCAAACAAATCCTCCACCCCACTTGTGAGCCAGAAGAACTCAAAAGGAAAAGGGTACAGGGCAGCTGGGTCCTTTTATGGAGCTCAGAGACAATAACCAGTGTGACACTCTGGAGACCGCTGGTTGAGGGGACCAAGATGATCACAATACTAAAACTAAAACAGAACCAACGCCAATTAAGAGGAGTCAAGGGTGAGTCAAGAAAACACACATGAAGGGAGAAGACTGAGAGAGATGCAGACAGTTTAGATGATGGTTGCCATTTTGTACCCAAGTCCAAAAACTGCCATGGGAAACGGGTGTGTGAAACCAAGAGGAAGAGGCTAAATGGGGGAAAAGAGTACTGAGGACAGAAGAATACCAAAAAGCTAAGGGAGCACGGATACGTGGGGCAGGGTGCCCTGTGTGTTTTGCTCACTGTCCAAGAACCCTCAATCTAGATCTATTTGTAGACTGCAAGCTCATGGGACAGGGAGCTAAGGAAGTTAAAGATGGAATTTTCCCGTTCAACAAACAGGTCCTAGTTTCCTACTCTGTGTTAGGCACTATGGTAGAGCTGATGTGGGCAGAAATTAACGCGGATCTTGCCCCACGGATACATGATGGGAAACAAAAACCAGACACAGGTTTTGAAGAATGAAGAAGTTAGCCAAGCTATCAACGTTAATCGGAAAAGGGTTCACAGCACAGCACTCTAGGGAAGAACGGGAAGAAAAGGAAGGCGAGAGGCGAACTGAGCCCGGCGCTAAGAAGCGGGAAGCAGGCGGCCGCCAGGTCCCGGCCGCCGTCCCTCCCTCCCGGGCCCGCCGCTCACCACACACACGGAAGCGCTTGGTACACCCCTCCAGAGGTCCGGCCGGCACTCGAGCCGCCCAGTCGCGTTCCACCACGACCCCGGGAACCTCAGCCAATCAGAGATGGGCTCCGCCCCGCTCCTGTCTGGACAGCCAATGGTGGCATGCCGGGACCGGAAGTAGTTCCAGCCGGCTGGTGTTTCCACGGACGCCCAGAAGGTACCGGTGACTGAACCAGCCGTGCTGACTGGTGGGGCCGAACGGGGGCCGCCGGTAAGTGAGAAGAGGGAGGTCACTGCGCCGGGAGCGAGGGAGGGATGCAGAGGTGGCGCCAGAGCCTTGGGCTGGCGCCCGGGCGCCGAGCCCTGAGGGTCCAGCTCAGAACCGGGCTCTGTTCTCTGGGTACCCGGCACCACGAGGGATCGGGAGGCTGCGGCGGCGCCGCCCACCCAACCTGTCATCGTTTCCCACCGCCTGGGCTTTGCCCTGTAGGATCTCCAGCAATTCCCTCCACGAAGTGTTTGTAAAGCTTCTGGTGCCCGTTTCATAGGTGAGGAATCCGAAAGAGAAGCGGAGAAGGAACGCTACTTGCCCACGGTTTTATGAAAGCATAGCAAGCTTATGCCCAACATTAAAAGCTGAACTCGGAGTTCCTATCTTTCCGCTGCAGTGCACAACTTCAGAGCAACACTGCCTCAGGGAGGCAGTGATGTACAGAGTGATATGCCCGCCCTATTTGTCGCTACACTACACACAATTGCAATGATGCTGTGGGGGCGGAAAAGGAAGAGGATGTGGAGGTCATCTGGCGGTCAACCTGAAGAAAGGGACAGCTGATGCAATGGCAAGTAGCTCAGGGCTCTTGAGAGTTTGATTGGCCTCAGCCTCCTCCTCCCACAGCCCAACTAGGTAGCTACTGGCTGGACTTGCTCGTGAAAGGAGCTGGTCAAGTGGCTAAAATGTTTCTGA
Source organism: Montemys delectorum (assembly GCA_019843815.1). Taxonomy (NCBI): domain Eukaryota; kingdom Metazoa; phylum Chordata; class Mammalia; order Rodentia; family Muridae; genus Montemys; species Montemys delectorum. The sequence continues at coordinate 20,933 of JADRCD010209275.1, read as the reverse complement.
GAACCTGAGTGATTTCTAGGAAACCCCTCAATAAATGAAACTGAAAGGGTATGGCAAAGCAGGAAAGAAAAACAATAGACTCTTAAAAATTAAAAAAAAAAAAACAAACAAACAAAGAAACCGAAAATGGCAAAAGAGAGCCTTAAAGACCTCCACCCTGACTGGGCATTCTCAGATGCTCAACTGTCAGCGTGAGCGCCCTTGGACTACACAGCCAGGGTATGTATTGCCATCTTGGCTAGGCTTGCAGCTTGTTTTCTGTTGTTCCAGTGGTTTGGTTTGGTTTACCTACCTTATATGAAAGTGTTGAACTTGAGAAAGGTGTGTGTGTGTCAGGATTGGGATGTTGTGCATTTATTTCACATCTAGTTGACCCAACTTCAGGTAGTGCCCTGGTTTTAAGGAGTAGATGCAGTTGGTGCCCAGTGACCTGTTTGCATTCAGAGCTTGCCCTGCAGCATCTTAAAAGCTCTGATTTTGGCCTCCTTAAGTGGTCAGTGTCTGAATACGTTGGCATTCTTATTGTGACAACCGAGTCTGTAATGTCTGTCTTTGTAAATTAGTGTCTTTCTCTTTTAAGGTAGTGTTCATAGGCTTGGGTTGTAGTTCAGTTGTTAAAAGGCTTACTTGGCATGTTCCAGGCTCTGGGTTCAATCCCCAATGCCTTTGGTTGGGAAAATAACCTTTCATTAACTGGACCATCATCTATCCCCAAGTTTTGTCTTCTGCGATCATGTCAATCTGAAACTATTGTTATCTACTCTCTGAGACTACAGTCCCAAGGTATCTAGAAAGTTTCCTAGACCACCCTCTTTCCAAGCTGCCCCTCAGGCTGCAGAGTCTGAGGGTCTCACCTGTGATGGTTTCCTCATGGTCCAAATCCTTCTCTTTCCTGTCTGCTCACACTGTAGTGTGTCATCTAGAACAATGCTATTTTTCCAAATGAGCCATAGATTAGAAGGCCTGTGAAGGGGAGTTATGGGTGGAGGAGCCTTTGTAGGTTTCTCATCAGAGGCCTGCTATGGTTGCTCTGCATTAGGCAGTCTGACTTTACAATCTCAGTACCTTTGTTATGGGGGATAATAGATGAATTCCTGGTTATAACCCTTTCTTTCTTTCTTTCTCTCTTTCTTTCTTTCTTTCTTTCTTTCTTCCATATTGTATTAGTAGTTGGATAAATAGCATTTCCTTAATAAAGATACAACTTCTCATCTGGAGTTGATATGGTAAGTCCTCAAGACAGTGGTCCTTAACCTTTTGGCATCTTGGACTCCTTCATAAAGATGGTAAACCCAAGCGCTTCTTACATCCATCCACCCACCCAATGAATATGCAAATATTGATATACTTTAAGAGGTTAAAGAACCCCTAGCTAAATACCTCTGAAGTTAAGCAGAATTCTAAAGGTTAGAAAACAAAAATAGAGAAGAATGGAAGAGCTCTTCACACAATCCAGAGGTAAGTTTGTAACTGCATGAAGTCAGGAAGATGGCAGCTCTGTTTTCTTTGCCCCGACCATTCCTAGAATATTCACTCAAGAAATTGCCTCTCATTCTCTTGGTCTCCCTCACTCTGTTCCTCACGCACTTACATACACACACACAAGATTTAAACAGTGACCATGCATCAGCAACCAGGAAAACAGATTTGATTTCACCTGTTGTTTCCTCTGTCTGAGTTAGTTTATATGCCTCTTCCAAGCCAGAATTCTAAGACTTGAAGAGACAGGTGCTCCCCTACAGCGTGGATCCTGAATGCAGATCCTGTTCCCTAGCTGATTATATCAGCTCCCATCCCTGTTGCAGTGGAAAGAGACTAGCTGTCCCAGGCTCACTCACTCATTCTCCCTGGCACTTTTTCTAGGAGTTGAATGCAATTCTGACCACAACTGACTGCAGTCTTTGCAGAGCCCCACATCTGTGGAGAAACAGGCAAGTCCAGAGGTAACCAGAACAGGGCAGATGTTACAGTGGGCAAAGAAACTAGAGGACTAAGACCTAGAGGAGACCCAAGGCGATCTTCTGGCTCTCCCCAGATCTCGGAGGATATGGCTCAGTGCCAAAGCATTAAACCAGAGATAGCCTTAGATCTTGACTGACTCAGCCATCAACTAGAGATAACACTGGTATTTTTTTATATTTGCTGGGTTTGGAGGAAGGTGTTTTTTTTTGGGGGGGGGGGTGTCACAACAGAGTCTTACTATATAATTTACTTTCTGTAGCCCAAGCTAGCCTAATTCAGCTAGATTTGGAGATATACACCAACCACCATGCCCAGCTAAAACCTGCACTTACAAAGAAGATCTAAGAGAACAGCCTAGAGAAAGAGGTTGAGCTTACTGATTTTGGAGAGTCGTTCATAGTAAACAGTAGAAATACGTGCTGGTCTACACTAATTACAATCCGACCAACTCTGCCGCAGAGGAAGTGCTACAACAAAGCAGGACAGGAATGTCCCAGGGTCCCCAGGCTGCAGTGGTTGGGGATGGCTATGAAAAGCTGCAGTTGACCCTCAGATATAGCAGAGGCCAAACAAAGGAGGGAGAGTAATCCTGGGCAGGCGGAAGAAGAGCAGGACTCTGAGAGCCTGGGACTGAGATGGACTCTGACATCTGGATCTGAACCTCAGGCAGATTCTTGTGGCTTCCCTGCGCTAAGAGGATGTATGGTTGCAGCTTGCTCTTCTGAGACACTGGGAAATTTGCTTAACCCTTTGTGTCCAGAAGTCATTTTTATTATACTCATTCTCTCATCTGATCCAAGCACACATGTCCATAAAAAAGCAGGAACTGGGAGTCTCCTTACTCTGGCTTCAACATTCCTCCCGCTGCTAGGCCATAAGCCTTGCTCTCCAAGTCAGTCCCTCACCAAACTTCCCTTTCTGGGCATCATTGGCTGCTGTCCCATCTTAGTTTGGGTATTGTGAGTTCATTGACTTGTATGAAGATGGTGGTGTTGAACAGATTAAGCAATGGATAAATACAAACAGATGGCATCTCCACTGTGCATCTGACTGAGAAAGAGAGGTAGGTAGGTGGGGGACAGTGGCTGAGACCACTCAAGCTTTTGTCCTCTAGTTGAAACCTTCCATCCTGCAGGGAAGCTTGTATAACACAGGATGTTGACAGGAAGGTGACAGAGCAGTATGTTCTGTGAGGGGAGTAAGGGTCCTGTCCTGTGAGGGGGGAGCTTGTTAAACTCAGAAAATAAACAACTTACTAGCTTCAGGAAATCCCTGAAACTAACCATATTCCCTGGGTTCCTCCCTCTCCTCAAGCATACATGAGCAGTAAGGACTGCTGAGAGAGACTCTCAGAGGAACCCAGCCACCCAGAAGAAACTCAGACAGCTGTGCGGCACCCTCCAGTAGCTTTCCTGAGCCACCACCCATGCTGGAGTGGGCCTTGATGATGCCACTGCTTTTGAGTCGTCTACCCAGGAAACTCATTGATTCAAAGCGGGGTAGGGGCCAGAGGAGCACAGCACTCGCTGGCTCATCACTGTGCACTTTGGTGGTATGCTTTATCGGGTCTATTCTCAGAAGTGAAAAGACATTTGTTCGCGAATCCTCAAGAATACTGTCATACAGCACATTCCTCTGCAGTCACACACTTCCATATCCATGAGCTGGGAGGACAGATTTGTCACAAGATTCTGATGAGGCTCAGGTAACTTGATGCATAGAGGAACTTAGATCAAGGTGCCAGGTCAGGATGCTCAGTTACTGGTCCAGCACAGGCTTCGACTCCTCCCCTAATGTAAGTCAGGGAAAGCTGAGTTAGGTGTATCCCTAGACCTCACTCCCTAACCAGGAATAACAAGACCGGAGGTGCACTTGTATCTTGCTTACAGTTTGTAATGTGTTCCTGTGTCCATTTTTTCTCATTTATTTCTAAAGCAGCCCTTGGGGTAAGTTAAAAAGTTCCAAGAGTTAACATTTTATAGATAAGTGACTGACCCAACAAGACTCCAGATGGCCCGATCCCTCCCCTTTCCAGTGTCAATAGAGATAGTGACTGATAGAAGGTGCAGACACACCTTCCCAGCCTCAGTGAGGCAGCATATGGGATGGCAAGGCCCTTGATCTGCACTGGTCTAGAACTCGGAACGGAGAGGGCCTGTACATCTGGGCCTTGCTGCAAGAGTGCGACATTTGGCCAGCCAGAGGCCATGTGGCATTACTGTGTTTTTATGGCTGCAAAGGCCTGAGAATTTGTTCCCAAGGCAGTAAAGATAAAGAACAAATAAGACTTTGCAAAATGTCTTCTGGTCTGGTGAATGTAGCCTTACTAAAGTGTGTTTACATTCCAAGCAAACATGAGTTCCTCTTCTGGGCACCAGATGGGAACAAACATCACCTGGTGCCAACTTACTGTTTACAAGAGGGTCCTCCTGTGCTGGCTTCAAGTTGCTACTTCCCACTAATGCCTTTAGTTCTCCTTGTCAGCACTGATGCTGCTTTTTCTTGGTCCCCAGATTTCTCCTCCTCTCTTTCCATTAATGTTGTGTTGATCCGTTGTCTGTTACAGCTCAGTTACCACGTTTTTCTGAAAGAAAGGCTGTGTACTGCAAGGAAGCACAGCTGCAGCACTCTGCTCATGGCTCCCGCCCTCATCTGCCATCTCCTTTGTTCTCCACAGAGTCCTGTGTCAACTGCTGAACACGCTACTTACAAGCCAGCTGCAGGCCTAGGGCCTAGAAGATGGCAGACATGCCCAGTGGCGAGTCCTGCACCTCTCCACTGGAGCTGTTCAACAGCATAGCTACTCAAGGGGAGCTCGTGAGGTCCCTCAAAGCTGGAAATGCACCAAAAGTAGGTGATTTTGTCGGGCTCTCCAAAACATTCTCCTGAGCCTCCACACCTGCGCAACTGTCTGGGTGTAGTCCACTAAGTTCAGTGTCCTCCCCATGTGCTTCAGAGGCCTTTGTACTGTAGGGAACTGGTCCCCAGGTCCTCAAAGATACCGGAGTCCCTCACATGAAGTAGTATAGGATTCACCAGTGATCTGTCCAATACTTTAGGTCATCTTAGTATTGCATGTGTTCTGTGTAAACAGTTGTGATGCCCTATGTTGGTTGGTTGGTTTGGTTAGTTTGGGGTTTTTTTGTTGTTTTTGTTTTTTTGTTGGTTGGGTTTGGGTTTGTCTTGTTTTTGTTACATACTGTATCTGGAGAGGACACAGTAGTTACATTTTTGTCTGTTGCTGTAACAAAATGCAAGACAAAGGCAACTTCAGGAAGCGTGTGTGTTGGGCTCACAGTTTGAGGTTAACACTTCATGCCAGGGAGAGCACAGAGGCAGGGCTGTAAGCCAGCTGGTCACTTTGGATCATGGTCAGGAGACAGGCATGAGTGTCTGTGCCCAGCTCTCCTTCTCCAGGGAATGATGCACTTAGTGTATATCTTCCCACCTTAATCGCCCTGTCTAGAAGCTGCCTTGTAGACATGTGTAGAGATTTCTTTCCTGGGCACTTCTGGATCCTGTCAAGTTGACAGTGAATAAGGTGACAGAGTGCAGATGAAGAGCCTCTTTGTGTTTAGTAGTTCCTGTCCTGTGTTCATTGAACCCAAGGATATAGAACCCACAGCTAAAGACCCCGAGCACCCCAGTGTCTTCAGCCCTCTTCTCCCCACCTCTAATCACGCATAGACATTTTCAGTTCCTACCGTTGATTCTCTTAAGGTTTGTACTTGGACTTGCCTACTATTTCCCTTTTTTTAATTTCAAGTCTGGGGCTTTGGCCCAGGCCATACGGGATTCCTGCTTTCACACACACACACTTTTTTTTTTTGTTTTTGTTTTTGCTTTTGTTTTTGTTTTTCGAGACAGGGTTTCTCTGTGTAGCCCTGGCTGTCCTGGAACTCACTCTGGAGACCAGGCTGGCCTCGAACTCGGAAATCCACCTGCCTCTGCCTCCCAAGTGCTGGGATTAAAGGCGTGTGCCACCACCACCACCACCACCACCACCACCCCCAGCCCCCCTCACCCCCATCAACACACGCACACTCTTACACTTCCCCTCCCCCAGCTGCCAGGATATGTCACAGTTCTTTCTAGTCAGGTCATTATTAGTACAGGCATTATTACACTTTGTCAACACATAGACAGCTGAACCATCAACTAAAGCGTGAGCCCTTTCCCTTCCCTTCCCACCTCCTGTTTTCTCTGGGGTTAGTGTTTGCTGTAATTTCTGACTGCGTGGTCTTTTCTTCATAATGCCAACAGGTACCACATAGCACAGCCAAAGACACCAGGATCTGATAGGTTGTGAACACAGTCAACATTGTCTTTGTGCTTCAGTTACTTTGTATAGTTTGAGCTTTTGTTTCCTGTTGGGTAGGAGTTGTTTGGTTGGTTGTTTGGTTGGTTGGTTTTGGATGATGGGGTCTGGCACATGCTAAGGAAGCATTCTGCCACTGTCTTGGCTACTTTTCTTATTTCTGTCCAGATAGCTGACCCAAAACACCAGCTTCAGAGAGGAAGAGTTTCTCTTATCTCACAGTTTGAGGGTCCAGTCCCTCATGGTGTCGGATGAGTCTGTCTGACACCCCAACTCGTGGAATGGCACTACCCACATTCTAGGTAGATCATCCCTCACCTGATAATCCACTGTGGAAACATCTTGACAGACACACCCATTGGTGTCACCTGGGTGATTCCAAATCCAATCAAGGTGACAATAAGAGTTAGCTAGCTGGCCCAGCGGTGGTGCTCACGCCTTTAATCCAAGTAGGCAGATTTCTGAGTTCGAGGCTAGCCAGGGCTACATAGAAAAACCCTGTCTGAAAAAACTAAAAAAAAAAAAAAAGTTAGCACACCCTCAAGGCCAATTATCCGTGCCTGGTGTGTGTATTCAGTATACTTTTATCATTAAGCTTGTATGCCCACTTTCTAAATAATAGCAAAGTTTGTATTACCTTGGCAGAAGCCCCCTAATCCCATGTTTATCCAGTCTCTTGACTGCATCAAAGCTCATATCAGTCAAGTAGTAGACCTGTACCATCTAGGTTAGCACACTGATGATGTCAATGCTTAATGACACATTTCTCAGACTCAATCCCCACCATTAAGCAGTGTAGGGCTATCGTGGCTTTTCCCTGGGTGTTGAATCTAAACACACAGCAGCTGCTATGTAAAGGTAATGTCTTGGACCATCTTGCAGGACCTCTGCCAATTTACCTTCCCTAAAGTTTGATTGATAGCTAAGCTGGGTGTGGAGTTCTGAGATGGAGGCAACTTTCCCTTGGAATTCTGTTGTTTCATTTTGTCTGTCACGAAATCTCAATGTAGTCCAGCCTGGCCTCAATCTGTTATAGGTCAGGCTACCCATGGACTTCTCTCTTCCTGCCTCTGCCTCCTGGTTGCTTACACTAGAGTGATGGGAAACCCCACCCAACTTCCCTTGGAATGCAGTCCCTGTGACTCAGTCACCATTGTTTGTCAGTGCATTTTGTTGTCCTTACTAAGGACATTGGAATACTTTGTGTTCTAGTCCCCTGACATTCCAGGGATAGGACCAATCCTCCTTGCAGACTTTAGTCATATTACTCATATTACTCTTTAGTCATATTACTCAAGAAATCATATTACTCATTCGATCTACTTGCTACTCCGTCTTTTCAGTTTTTAGGTCAGAAACCACTCCTCTGGCTTCCTTCTTTCTTGCTGCTCCTTTCCATCTCTTTCTGTCCTTTGAGGTTGGTTCCTCACCCTAGCCTCCCAAAGTCCTCCATTTCTCCTGTCATAAACTCCCAAGCGTCCCTTTGGGCACGCCCCTTAATGCACTGAGCTGGTGATGCCAGTGCTCCTGGTGCTCTCTGCCCTTTGTGCCACAGAGTCTTCCAGGTGAGTTTCTTCTTCCCTTTCCTCTCACATCACAGTCTTGGCAGATGTGTGCTATAGCTTGGCATCTACTCAAGGCCTTGGAGACAACTGTCAGCTGTCCTCATTGTGAGGAGGTCTCAGCTGTGTGCAGCCCCTTTCCGAGATAGCTGTGGGACTTGTTTTGGTTGAATCTTTGTGTTCAGAGTATTAACTTGATTTCTTGGAAATCATATTCTCTGTGGCTGGCTATTTAGGGGAGTGTGAGTGGCTGGTCTTGGTATACTTCCCACTCTTGTGTATAGCAGCAGTCTCTGGTCTACACATCACTGGAGCAGATCTCGCCAGCTTTCCTGTTACTGGTGTATGTTATTACTCCATCACCGACGCTCAGTCGTCTGCTGGTCCACAGTGTGAGGTGGGCTCACTGCCCTCCTAACCAGCCCTTCCAAGCTTTTCTTTCTCTCACCTGCCCAGTGTGTCAGTTGCCCTTGAACCTCCCTCCTTCTGGGTCCTGTAGCTGCCACCTGCTCCTGTTTTTTTTGTCTTCTAGGTTTGTCCTTTTTAAGGAGCTTGCTAATAGTAGGTTTTAGGAGCTGGTCAGCCTGCATCTTTACTGCAGCAAAGGCACTTCATGCTCTGTCTCCGGGCCTACTCCTCTGCTGCTCTCCATCCACTGTCTTCTCAGAAGTCTGTTCTTGTTACCAGACCATGCCTCCACCTCACATTCGGCCCTGTAACTTCCGTTGGTCATTAGTCTGAGCAAACCATTATATTTTAAAGGAAATAAGTGGTGTAGAGAGAAAGTCATGTCCAAACACCTGGTTATCCAGAACTCACCATGTGGGCTCAATTGGGCTAAATGGTTTTCAGGCAAAAACGTAAGATAAATAAAACACTCAAGAGTAGATCATTTCTCCTGTAATCCTACTTTGGAGGCTAACACTGACATTTCAATCAGTTTAACATTAAATTTGAATAACATTGTAATGTTTTAAAATAAGAGTCACTTTTTTTTTCATCCTCATTCTGAGACAGGATCTCACTGTAGCCCTGGCTGGTTTGGAACATACAGAGATTTACTTGCCTCTGTCTCCCGACACCATTAGAACACTGTCTTTTAAGTTGAATCTCTGTGTCCTGGCCCACACTACACTGAAATAGGAAGCAAGTAAAGCAGGTCTGTTCATTGCCTCTTTCCCAGGCTACAGAAGTTCCTTGAGCAGTGATGAGGTTAAATGTTTCTTCTTGTCAGAATCGGATCAGATAGAGTATAAACTGTCAACAGTCAGTGATTAAAAGATAGACACCACTTGCTGTGTACTTCAGAGCAAGGCAAGTCTGCTCACAGACGGTTCTACAGATGAAACTTGTTAAACGTCTATTTTCTTTCCAGTGCTGAGCCTAGGACTGCTGAGGCAGCATGGCAGCTGTCCAGTGAAGGCTTCTTCTCTCTTGTGTGAGCTATAGACATGGGGTTATTGATTGCATGAGGTAAAGTCATTTTGACAACAAATTCTAGATAATTTTATTTTTTGAAGCACTGTTCACTACAAAGTCCTAGCTCCCTTTAGCCGGGGTGCTGCGCCAGTGACAACTCTCTAAATGAGGTTGGAGTCATGGTAGTTCTTCCCAGGAAGCCCAGTTTATAGTGCATAGTGCTGTAAGTATAAGCTGCAGGAATGTGTGTGTTTCCCTAGGCAAGCAAATTAGACTGTGTAGTCTTAGTGGTCTAATCCAGCTATGGCAATTACCAGTTTAGAGCTTGAGGCCACAGCATGATTTGATGGCCTTAATTCAGTCTGTTCTTTGAAGTCTGTTCTTCTGGAGTGGCCACTGTGAGCCACTAGGAAAGAGGGGTCTTGAGTAAGTTTCCAGAGTGCTCAGGGTGCTCAGGGATACAGCATACAATGACTGTTGCTGCTCTTCTTTTTCTCCTTTTATTTCTTTTTAAAAAATAAAGTCTTGTGTACCCAGACTGGCCTCCTACTTTCTATATAGCCAGGAATGACCTAGAACTCCTGATCCTCCTGCCTACACCTCTCAAATGCTGGGGTTGCAGGACTCATAGGCATGGAGACACTAGAAATGGCCTGGTAACTACCTAGAAAGATGGCTCAGCAGTTCAGAGCCTTTGCTTCTCTTACAGAGGAACTAACTAGGTTTGGTTCTCAGCACCCAGTGGCAACTCACAAAGATAACTCCAATATTAGCTGACCCAGTGACTTCTTTTGGTCTTTACAGGAACCTATGGCACATACATACATACATACATACATGCATACATGCATACATGCATACATACATACATACATACATACAGGCAAACACTCATACACATCAAATAAAAGTAAATCTAAGAGGCACAAGCTTGACGAAACTCTGTCATCCTGTGCTGCCCCATCTCTGCGCATCCCTTGGTGTACACTTCCCTGGCCTTCACCTGCTTTCATGATGTGTCTTTGAGTTGCCATCAGGACTGCTCTGGCCTCTTTGGCTGTGTTTGTAAATTTTCATCTCACCTGTGCAGGATGTAACATGGTGTAGTATGCACTCTGAGCTCCAATAAAGGAGCTGTGTTACACACACCTTGTCATAAACAATGGTGTGTTCCAGGTCACAGCCACTGCCCCATGATCTCTAGCACTAGAGCACCAAACAAATGTTAAATCTACCAGAGCCCAGTCTTCTGCCTGTATAGGACGACACTCTGGCTGTCAGACTCCTCAGCACCACAGAAGGGGACATGTGTGAAAGCCCTTGCACAGCGCCTGCCGCCTGGCTGGTTTTCTGCAGGCCTTGACCTTGTCAGCATTTGAGCTTCATTTTGTTTTCCCTTTAGGATGAGATTGATTCTGCAGTCAAGATGTTGTTATCATTAAAAATGAGCTATAAGGCTGCCATGGGGGAGGAATACAAGGCTGGCTGCCCTCCTGGGAATCCAACAGCTGGGAATAATAGTGACCCAGATGCCACAAAAGCCAACGAGGATTTTGTGGATCCGTGGACGGTGCGGACAAGCAGTGCAAAAGGCGTCGACTATGACAAGCTCATTGGTGAGTCATCACCTGCGCCCCTCACAGCCCCTCAGTGTCTAGTAGTGGCTGCTGTGTCCTCATTGGCATTTCTTTTTTTAAAAAAAAAAAATTTATTTTATTATTATATGTAAGTACACTGTAGCTGTCTTCAGACACACCAGAACAGGGTGTCAGATCTCATTATGGATGGTTGTGAGCCACCATATGGTTGCTGGGATTTGAACTCAGGACCTTCAGAAGAGCAGTCAGTGCTCTTAACCGCTGAGCCATCTCTCCAGCCCCTCATTGGCATTTCTAAATATGTGTGCTTTTGCAAACTTCTGTGCATTTTTAATTGGCACAGTAATTGTGTATATTTTTAGGACAGGATGATTGTCCATATATGCGTACCCTGGATAATGACAAAATCAGGATACATAGCATGACTATCACCACCAACAGTTTTATTTCTTGGTGATATTTAAGTTCTCTCTGGCAGCTGTTGTGAAATGTACAATACATTATTGTTGGTGGTGCATCAGAATTCACTAATCCCTTCCCCAGGCTCTTCCCTGCCTTGTACTCTCCCTTTAGGTCCCACATAGGATGGGGTCCTATAGTACTTGATCTTCTGGGACTACTAGTCTGGCTTGTCCTTGGGTTTTAGCTCTATTATTGTAGATAACAGGATTCTACTTCCTTTCATAGTTGGAGAGAGAGAGAAAGAGAGAGAGAGAGAGAGAGAGAGAGAGAGAGAGAGAGAGAGAGAGA
>JADRCD010209274.1:0-12708 GCA_019843815.1 Montemys delectorum | reverse complement strand
GTGTGTTTGTGTGTGTGTGTGTGTGTGTGTGTGTGTGTGTGTGTGCACGCGCACGTGCGCGCACGCATGTGTGTAAGATAACAAGCATAGAACAAGAAGGAATGAACTCACCCAATTGCAGAAGGTTAAATAAGAAAGATTAGAAGAAGGGATGGAATGTAAAAATTACATAAACACAATCTACTTCTATATGAAATTATCAGAAGAACTTTTTTCTTCCTTTTTAATATTTCTTTATTTACATTTCAAATGTTATTCCCTTTCCTTGTTTCCCCTCTGAAAACTTCCTTATACCATCCCCCCTTCCCCTGTTCACTAACCCAACCACTCCTGCTTCCCTGTCCTGGCATTCTCCTACACTGGGGTATCAAGCCTTCACAGGACCAATGGTCTTTCCTCTCATTGATGTCCCACAAGGCCATCCTCTGCTACATAAGCAGTTGGAGCCATGGGTCCCACCATGTGTACTGTTTGGTTGGTGGTTTAGGCCCTGGAAGCTCTGGGGGTACTGGTTGGTTCATATTGTTGTTCCTCCTATGGGGATGCACACCCTTCAGTTACTTGGGTCCTTTCTCTAGCTTCTCCATTGGAGATCCTGTGCTCAGTCCAATGGATGGCTGTGAGCATCCACCTCTGTATTTGTCAGGCACTGGCAGAGCCTCTCAGAAGACAGCTATATCAGGCTCCTGTCAGCAAGCACTTTTTGGCATCCACAATAGTGTCTGGGTTTGGTAACTGTATATGGGATGGATCCCCAGGTGGGACAGTCTCTGGATGGCCTTTCCTTCAGTCTCTGCTCCACACTTTGTCTCTGTGTCTCCTCCTGGATACTTTGGTCCTTCATAGAAAAGAAATTATTTTTAAAAAGAACCAGTTAAGAACACCTATCTAATTTTAAAAGTCCAGCTAAAATACAAAATGTGGCATCCCTTATTCAAAAAGTAAAATAAAACCTTTATAATTCCATTTGTATCAGCCTCATTTATTCATATTTACATCATAGTAGTGATTATTTCTACAAATAAAGTTTAAATACAGATCCTCACAGGAGTTCTTGTCCCCATTTGATGACTCAGCACTCAAGTCATGCACATTAGATTCCTACCCAACCTACACCAATGTTAAACACTTTGTGAGAGTGAAGAGGTCAAAGGATGATGGCTGGGTAAAGCCAGGACTGCAGATGGCTGAGAACAAAGCCCACAAGCCAGGAAGTTGGCATAGCATCTGAGTTTTCTGGCCCATGCTTCAATATTGCAGTGTGGCTCACTAGTAAATATTAGTTTAAAAGCAATTGCATTAAGAATTTCTTTTCTACTTTCTCATGGTCTTGAATTCAAACACCAACATCAGCACAAACAAACAAGAAACAAAATAAAAAGTATAACAAGCTCAAAGCCAATCAACTAAACAACAAAAACAAGAAGTTCCAAAAGATCTCCATAAAACATTAAACCCAAAGAATGAGCACTCCTTCTGAGGGTTAGGCACATGCACTCCATGGAATGAATATATATATGAATATATACATATATATATATATATATATTTCATATACTTATATATGTATACATAAAACTGTTTCTGGCTTTATTATACATATCTGAAAAATGTGCTTTTCTATTGATTTCATTGGGCTATTATAGTTGCCAATTGCTAGTCTCTAAACACTAGTGCATTTAGAGTGTTTGAGTTGGTCTTGGGTGTTACTGATTGTAAGAAGAGCTAAGCAAAAGAAAGCAAATTCAACCAAAGAAGAGAAAATACAAACAAGAAACAAACCACAAACAACTATTAACAATAATAACAACTACTGTACTGTTGTTTGGGAAATCCTATAATGTGTTCTTTAAGTGTGACTCCTGACATCTACAGTTTGGAGACTGTAATCCGTTTTTCCGTATTTTATTTCTCTCACTTTGCTCTTCAACATTTTCTTAGCTAACTCAAATTTTATTTTCCTTGTACCTCTAAGCCTTTGCTAGCAAGTTCCATTGCTGTTCTCCTCTTTTTTTTTCCCTGTGAACCAAACAACTAAAAGCTGTTTTCTCTCACTGGAAGCTGACCCACCCTTGCCTAGAAACACACACCAGTACAACTGGCCTTTGATCTATTGTGAGGTTAACCCCTCATCAATCTCTTGGATGTTAGGCCAACCATTACACAGTTATATTTGCCAATGTATACATTTACCTTGAATGTTCATGGAAGAAGAAAACCCCATATGCCTGAAATACAAATACAGATACAATTGCAGAAGGGGCTATTTTTCAAGACATGTCTTAGTTTAACCAATGCACATATAACAGCTCACATGTGAGAATGAGTTATCTGCAAATAGGCTTATCAGTCCTGTATAAATGGAAGCAGACATTTAGAGCCATTCACAGCTAAGAGACTTATTGGCTCTGACTTTAGATATATAGGATAAACAAATCCTGCTCCAACCAGTTCCAACTCATTTTCAGACATAAGATTAAAGCCTAAACTGCTCACATTTCCCTCCCAAAGAATCACTAACATATTCTGTCAAAGTGTATACATATTTAAGTTGCTGGGTGGAGAAAGCAAAGCAATGAATGAAGAATTTTATGTCTTTTCAAGGTACACTTCATTTCAAGGTTAATTTATGTTATTCTCATTATCTTATCATTTGATTCAAACGTGTACTAGTTTCTTTGCTCTTATACATACTGGTTTCTTTACACAAGCACTTGAAGAATCTGTCCAAAATATTAAAATATTGACACAATGCTTCATTTATATTTTGCTTATATATTCTATATAAATTTGACTCAATTTTTAAAAAACAAAGGTTTTTGTTTTTTAACTACGAATAGAAAATTTGTTCCATTTTTAAGTTGAGAAATTTAACTTTAATGTACCTATTTTAAATATTTTTTTTGAATCTTAAAATGAATAATATGGAGTGAAGCTGAGGAAACAGCCATTTTTGGATTCATTTGGAGTGTTTGAAAACTTTCTTTCATGTTGTTTTCAGAACTCCTCCTCACCCACAAAGACAGATGAATTGCGTTGTCTCTACTTTATTTTCATTTGTTTGTCCCTCAAGAGCTTCTGTAGTTCACACTGACAGGTAAATAACTAATGATTTAAACATTCAGTATAGCCCTCTGTCTTTTTTTTTTTTTAATGAAAATAGATCTTGTTCTCATATAACATATCCTACTTATGGTCTCCCTAAGTTCCTCTCCACCTCCTCTTCCATCTGTATCTACTCCATTTTTGGATCTCACTAGAAAAAAAGAAAACAAAGACTTCTAAAAAATAGTGATGTGATATACTTAATATAAGACAATTAATAATATTTAAATAATTCAGTATATGATAAAAGAAAAACTATTCCACCAGAATAGGACAAAGCAAAGAAAAAGAAACAAGGAAGGACACAAGAAACAAACATAGATGCAGAGACTCACTTGGTACCTCAACTCAGGAATCCCGTAAAAACACTAGATTGGAAGTCATAATATATACTAACAGGTTAGTAGACTAACAGGTTAGTAGGGTGAAATGAAAGCCATAATATATACTCAAAAGATCAGTAGTGTAAAGAATGAGAGAAAAGCATATGTAAAATGAAAATAAGATAAAGTAAGAGTAAAAAGTACTGACGTCATTACTAAACAAGGCACTTCTAATGTCGGCATTGAGGGAGTTTTATATTGGCCTTTTACTACTAAGCATGGAGCCTACACATTTTTACTGGTTATTTTATTTATTCACATTTCAAATGCTATCCCCCTTTCCAGTTTCTTCTCCACAAACCCCTATCCCTTTCCCTAGGACAGTCTTTTTTCCCCCCCCCAAGTAAGATTCCCTTGTAAAAAATAATCTCACATTTTCAAGTAGTTATCAAATAGATGGCTTCTGGGTTAGGGATGGGATATGTGATCATTTTTTTTTTCTTTCAGCCCACTTGGAGCAGACCCATGCAGGTCTGATGCATGCTGCTTCCGTTTCTGTGAGCTCATATCTCCATCAATCCTACTGATTTAGAGGACCTTGCTTTCTTGGTGCCCTCTATCATCTCTTCTTCTTACAATCTTTCTACCCCCTCTTCCACAGGACTCGGTCGGGTCGGGTTAGATGGAGACATTTTGGTTAGGACTAGGTATTTCAAGTTCTCCCATTCTCTGAATAGAGTCTGGCCATGGGTCCCTGCCTTTGTCCTCATCTGCTGCAGAAGGAAGCTTCTTTGATGATGGCCAAGGAAGTCACTGATCTATGAGTATAGCAGAGTGTCTGCTGGAATCATTTTTCTTACTAGGGTTTTTATTTTATTTTTAATTTTTCTGAACAGTATTGTTTGGCTTTAACCTATATCTCTGGAATATCTAGTCTCACTTTCCTGACAGCAAGAAGGGTCATGTATGGATTCCATCTCCTAGAGTGGATTTTAAGTCAAATATTGGCAGCACATAGGATTGAAGGTTTCATAGGTACCACCTCTATTCCATGTTCAATGACTTGTATAGGTGTTGTTTTCTGGAATGGAGCTTTGCTATCACTTTGTGGTGAGCAACTACACAATAGAGTGGGTTGTTTCAGAATTTTCATGGGACCACTTTGGATAGCAATTCAGCCAGATGTAAACAAGTCCAGCCATGAAAAGCTTCATTTGGTGACAAGAGATGTCCAGTTCAGGGGGTCTGTCTCTTGCAATATTTGTGGATTCATTTGAATTTCAGAGAGTTTTTTTTTATTGCATTAGGCTTTCATACTGTCCCTCAATGGCCCTTAATTTTAGAAATCTTTCTGTACCCTTCCACCTTCTTTTTTCTCTCTGCATTTGATACTGCCAGTCCAGTTTCCCCCATCCACCCAGAGGTACCTTATTTTATTTCCTTTTTCTGGGAAGATCATTCTGCACCCCATCCTCAATTCCTTGGTAACCATTGACCTAACAGCTAACATCCATGTATATGTAACTATGTATTATATTTGTATTTCTGGGCCTGGATTACATCACTCAGGATGATTTTTTTTCTAGTGGCAACATTTACTTGCATGATTTCAATATTTTATTTTTAAACTACTGAATAATATTACATTGTACAAATGTACCATTTTTTTGCTATTCCTTTTTCTGTTGAGTGATATCTGAGTTGTTTCTAGTTTCTAGCTAATATGAATAGAGTATCCACGAACATGGTTGAGGGAAAATATCTGTGGTAGGATGCCACATCTTTTAGGCTATATGTTCAATAGTGGTATGGCTGAATCTGGCGATAAATTGATTTCTTTCTTCCAAAAAACTGCCATATTGATTTTCATATTGACAGTACAAGTTTATAGTTCAACCATCAATGGAAGAATGTTCCCCTTACTCTGCATCCTCACCAGCATGAGGTGTCATTTGTTTTACCAATCTTACCCATTCTGATTAATGTAAGAAAAACTATCAAAGTAGTTTTGATTTGTATTTCCCTGATGACTACAGATATTTAACAATTCTCTTACTGTTGCTCAATTATTTGAGTTTCTTTCTTTCTTTCTTTCTTTCTTTCTTTCTTTCTTTCTTTCTGTCTGTCTGTCTGTCTGTCTGTCTGTCTGTCTTTCTTTTTTTTCTTTTTGAGAATTCTCTATTTAAATATGTGCACCATTTTAAATCTGTTTATTTGGTTTTTATTCCTAGCTTTTTAATTCTTTATACATTTTTGTATATTAGTCTTCTTTGGAGTGTGTAGTTTGTGTATTAGCCTTCTTTGGAGTGTGTAGTTTGTGTATTAGCCTTCTTTGGAGTGTGTAGTTTGTGTATTAGCCTTCTTTGGAGCGTGTAGTTTGTATATTAGCCTTCTTTGGAGTGTGCAGTTTGTGTATCAGCCTTCTTTGGAGTGTGTAGTTGTTAACCATCTTTTCACATTCTGTTTGCTGCTTCTTTTTCTGAATGATGGTATCCTATTACATTCAGAGGATTTAAAGTTTCATGATGCCCTATGTATTAATTTTTGGTCTTTTTTCTTGTTCAATTCATATTTTGTTCAGAAAGTTTTTGCCCTGTCAATGAATTAAAGGCTATTCCCCACTTTCTCTTCTACTAGTTTCAGTGGGTCTGGTTTCAGGCTGTGGCTCTTTATCCATTTGAAGATAAATTTTGCAAAGGGTGATGACTATTTATCTATTCTTCTACATGCAGACATCCAGTTTGACCATTTGTTTAATATGTTGTCACTTTTCAGTGTACATTATGAGCTTCTTTATCAAAAATCAGGTGGCTGTAGCTGTGTGAATTTATGTTTGAGACTTATGTATAATTCCATTGATTAATCTTTTTATTTTTGTGACAATACAATGCAGTTTTTATTACTATGGATCTGTAGTAAAATTTGAGGTCAGAGATGGTGATACTTCTAGAAGTCAATTTATTATGCAGAATTATTTTGATTTTGTTTTGATTTTTGTGCATGTGTTTTTATATGAAGCTGAAAATTATTCAAGATCTGTGAAGAACTGTGTTAGAAGTTTGATAGGAATTGCAGTGATCTGTAAACTTCTTTTGGTAGGATGACTATCTTTACTATATTAATCCCACTGATCTATGCATGAGCATTGAAGATCTGATGTCTTCAACTTCTTTTTTTTTAAAGATATGAAGAATATTATCACATGTCTTTTACTTGTTTATTGGAGTTACCACAAGATAGTTTATATTATTTGAGGCTATTGTGAAAGATGTTCTTTTCCTAGTTTCTTTCTCAGAGATCATTTATTGTTTGTATATAGGACTACTGATTTGATTTTAGTGATCTAATTTTGCATTTAGCTATCTTGCTGAAAATATTTATCAGCTGTAGGAGTTTCCTGGTGGAATTTTAGGGTCCTTTCTATATGCTAACATCCACATTAAGATGAAGATACTTTGACATCTTTCTTTCCAATTTATAAATATACTGTCTTGGTCTCTTTCAGTTATGTTATTGCTTCAGGTAACTTCAAGTACTATATTGAAGAGGGCTGGAAAGAGTGGACAACCTTGTTCTCTTCCTCATTTTAACAAAATTTCTTTGGGTTTCCTTCCATTTCAGTTGATAATGACTTTGGGATTTCTGTAAACTGCCTTTAGTATGTTGGGCTACAATCATAAACTCATAATCTCTTCAGGACTTTTTATCACAAAGGGGTATTGGATTTGGCCAAAGGCCTTTTCTACTCATCTAATGAGATCATCAAGTAGTTTTTGTTTTTTTGGTGTGATTATGTGGTGGATTATTCTTAATCAATTTCTATATATTGAATTCTTTCTGTATCACTAACATGAAACCTACAAAATCATGGTGGATGATCTTTTTTACCTGTTCTTAAATTCTTTCTGCAAATGTTTTATTGAGAATATTTGCATTTATGTTCATGGTCTGAAGTCTCTTTTCTTGCTGGGTCTTCATATTGTTGGGGTATCAGAATGACTGTGGCTTCATAAATTAAATTGAGCAATCAGTATTGAGTAATTGAGACCATTTGTATTGAGAGATATCAATGAGCAGGTGGTGTGTGTTTGTGTGTGTGTGTGTGTGAGTGAGTGAGTGAGAGAGCGAGAGAGAGAGAGAGAGAGAGAGAGAGAGAGAGAGAGTTTCCTCACTTTTGAACTACTGGTCTGGGATTATTGATTGATTGTGTTTTCTTGGGTATGAATGCACTTTTTAGATTTCCTTCTAGAGGCTTCTGTATAGCAGGAATTGTAGATAGATACTGCTTACGTTTGGGTATATTGTGGAATGTTTTGTTTTCTCCATTTATTGTGATGGAACATTTTTCTGTTTATAGTAGTCTGGCCTGGCATCTACAGTCTCTTAGCCTGTAGAACATCTATCAAGGTCTTCTGGCTTTTTGAATCTCCATTTAGAAATCAGGTGTTATTCCAATAGATCTGTCATTTTATTCTACTTAATATTTTCCCTTTCAGTTTTTCATGGTCTTTCTCTGTTCCATACCTTCAGTGTTTTGATTATTATGTGCCAAGAAGACTTTCTTTTTTTTTTCTTAGATTTTTTTTTATTTACAGTTCAAAAGATATCTTCTTTCCCAGTTTCTCCTCCAGAAAAAAAAAACTGTTCCCTCCCCATCCCCTGCTCACCAACCCACCCTCTCCCACTTCCTGGCCCCGGCATTTCCCTTCACTGGGGCATAGAACCTTCACAGGACAAAGGGTCTCTCCTCCCATTGATGATCGACTAGGCCATCCTCTGCTATACATATGTTGCTGGAACCATGAGTTCTACCATGTGTACTCTTTGGTTGGTAGTTTAGTTCCTGGGAGCTCTGAGGGTACTAGTTAGTTCATATTGTCGTTCCTGTTAAGGGTCTACCAATCCTTCAGCTCCTTGGGTCCTTTCTCTAGCTCTTTCAATAGGGACCCTGTGCTCAGTCCAATGGATGGCTGTGAGCCTCTACTTCTGTATTATTTTGTAACTGGCAGAGCCTCTCAGGAGACAGCTATATCAGGCTCCTGTTAGCCAGCACTTGCTGGCACCCACAATAGTGTCTTGGTTTGGTGATTGTATATGGGAAGGATTCCCAGTTAGAACAGTCTCTGGATTGTCCTTCCTTCAGTCTCTGCTCCATAGTTAATCTCTGCAATTAATTTGGTTCCCCCTTTTAAGAAGGAATGAAATGTCCACCTTTTGGTCTTCCTTCTTCTTAAGTTTCTTGTGGTTTGTGGGTTGTTCTTCCTGTATTCCAAACTTCTGGGCTAATATCCACTTATCAGAGAGTGCATGCCATGTGTGTTCTTTTGTGGTTGGGTTACCTCACTCAGGATGATATTCTCCAGATCCATCCATTTCCCTAAGAATTTCATAAATTCATTGTTTTTAATAGCTGAATAGTACTCCATTGTGTAGATGTACCACATTTTCTGTATCCATTCCTCTGTTGAGGGACATATATGTTGTTTTCAGTTTCTGGCTATTATAAGTAAAGGTACTATGAACATAGTGGAACATGTGTCCTTATTACATGATGGAGCATCTTCTGGGTATATGCCCAGGAGTGGTGTAGCTGGGTCCTCTGGTAGTACTATGCCTAATTTCCTGATGAACTGCCAAACTAATTTCCAGTGTGATTGTACCAGCTTGCAATCCTACCAGCCATGAAGGACTGTAAAAATTGCCATCTTGCTGAAAGTAATCTACAGATTCAATGCAAGCCTCATCAAAATTCCAACTCAATTCTTCACAGACATAGAAAGAGCAATTTACAAATTCATCTGAAATAACAACAACAAAAAAAACCTCCTAGGATAGCAAAAACTATTCTGTACAATAAAAGAACCTCTGGTGGAATCATCATCCCTGACCTTAAGCTTTACTACAGAGCAATTGGAATAGAATTGAAGACTCAAAAGAAATGAACCCACATACCTATGGTCACTTGATCTTTGACAAAGGAGCTAAAACCATCCAGTGGAAAAAAGACAGCATTTTCAATAAATGGTGCTGGCTTAACTGGAGGTTAGCATGTAGAAGAATGCAAATGGATCCATTCCTATCTCCTTGTACAAAGCTCAAGTCCACGTGGATCAAGGACCTTCACATAAAACCAGATACACTGAAACTTATAGAGGAGAAAATGAGGAAGAGCCTCAAGCACATGGACACAGGGGAATAATTCCTGAACTGTCCCCAGATCCTAACACAACTTATGTCATGACGGAAGTACCAATCAAACCTTTGAACCCAGTATGTAGGAAGCAATATATGCCAAAACAAGAATAAAGGCTTAGTCCATCAGACTCCATAGTTCCTGGAAAGTCTCTAAATGTACTAACCTTACTTTTTTTCTTCTGTATTTCTGATTCTGGCTAACTGTTCTTTCTAACTGAAGTTTGTCAATCCAGGATGTGATTTTTGTACTTAAAACCCCACCCTAAAAAAAAAAGATTGAGGACTCCATTCAGGTCCTGGACACCCAGGGTAGTTGCTGGCTAGCTAACAAAGACTTTTTGTTGATTTGAACCAATATCTGAGTAGTCTTCTCTGACGGAAAACTCACAACACAATGTCTTGAAAGCGTGAAGGTAAGTGGAAGCCTAGGAATTCTGTGAAACTAAGTCAGGCTTTGTCTCTTCTATAGCAATGATTCTGCAGTGACCTTGAATGTGCTTTATGGGAGAGGTGTAATTTCACTCCTTGCTTTAACTACTTTACCTCGGTATGGATGAATGAATATGTCATAGCATATAAATTGCTACGTCTCACACACAGTTAAACAAGGAAATTGGTTCCTGTTAGACTGAAAAAGAGATGAATGTTATTCAAAGATCTCTCAACTAGCTGTCTGCACCCTTTTTATCCTGTGGAAGGATGTGTATGAAGTAAACATATGTTTTTAAATATAAAGATTAGAATCTCACAAAACTAACCTTATTTTAATTTTAAAAATTATAGTGACCAAATCATGCATATATATGTCTACATAATAAATGTGGTGACTTAATATATGCATACAATGATCAAGTTGTAGAAACTAATATTATTTTACCTTTTATTTCTAGCAGCATATTTGAAATCCTTGCTCTTAAAAATGTGAAACATCTGTTATTACTAGTAATTCTAATGTTGTACAATAAAACTTAAACATGAAAACTTATGTCCTTTGGACTAGGAGGAATTCAATCAGTACATCGACATTAGTTTTGCATATTTTGAGTTTTGGCTACAATTTCCACTTCTAACTTCATGAATAAATAAAATAATTTTATTTGCTCATGAATTAGTTTCCTTATATATAAGATGTTGTTAGTAGGGTTGACTAGCTAGGACTCAATAAATAAAAAAAAATTTGATTAGGGTAATTAGTTATTTGTCTCTTTTCTTTATCTTATTATTTTTTTTTTTTACATTTACACTATTTTATCTTGCTTTTTGGAGGTTTGTATATTAGTGCAACATTTACATCTCAATCTCTCCCCTGTCCAATTCTTCCTGTTTCCTTCAACTCCTTCCAAATTCATAACCTTTCCATCTTTGATTATTGCTACACACACACACACACACACACACACACACACACACACACACATGCATATCCTCTCATGAACATGTATGTGCAGTGTATAACTACAACCCTCTGAGTCCATTTAATATGGTTCCTGTAGGTGTTTCTCACTAACTGCCTGTCATGAGGAAGCTTATCAAGCTACTTTTCCTTCCGGAAGACTTGCTCTCACTCTCTTAGTATCCATTAATTGCCTATTGCCTTCATCTAGGGATAAGGTCTTGTCAGATTCCCCCACCCATATTGGCATGTCAGTTGGTGTAATAACTTCTTCAGATATTCATTATTTCACAATGTTGTTGATATTTCAAAGTAGCGTGGCCATGTTATTTAGAGAAGACGTTGCTTCGAAGTGGATGACCTGCTCTTTTAGTTTGTGTAATCATTCCTTCTCTTTCCCATGATATTCTCTGAACCTTTGGTAGAGAGAGTATGGTACAAATATACTGATTATAGCTGTACACCACACAGTCAATATTCCTCTGCCTTGGTCAAGTGTTGTTTTTAAATGGTCTTGATTTGCTATAAAAAAAAAAAATCTTATCTAAGGGGTAACAGCTACAGTCATATGTGGATAGAGGGATAGTTTTTAGAATGCAATCAATTTATTGAACTCAAGATACTTTTCAAATATTATTAGAACATCACTACAGTTGACTGCTTGTTTTCATGCTCAGTCTTGAGTTTTCATTGCAAACTTCTGATATAAATTTACACAGAGTAATTTTGTCTGATTCACAAAAATCCTCGAAATAAGTAAGTTGCCTTATTTTATAAACAACAAAGATTCTAGTCAGAGTTTCCAAAAGCAATATAGCTACTCACTAACGAAGTTGTTTCAATGTGAATATTCTTGTTCTAGAGTGCGTATGCCAAACTGCTATGCTTATTGTCTTTGAATCCATAGAATATGGTGTTTTAAATAATCCTTAACAACTAGATGTGCCTCCAGGGATGACTTCTTGGACAATGTAGAAACAATCTGCCACAGACCTGGGGAACTGAATGATTATATTTGGCTTTAGATTAATAATATTCTGTTTCAAGAAGCAAGGCGTCACTTCTAGGAGGAGTGACTCCTGAGCAATGCAGTATCAATTACATTGCACAAGCAAAGTGGGTGTATTCACCCTACAGCTTCTCTCTACTCTTAAGTCTATCTGGAATTTGTTGCTATTGCCAATCACTGGACCTAATTAACAGAAAGAACTTAATCACATCTGGAAGCCAGCTGTGTAGTTTCTGAGCCCAGAAGACACACCCAGGAGAAGAAGGCAAAGATGACTAGCAAGCCAACATGAAATATCCTGCAATCACTTTGATGAAAGGCAGTGTCCCCAGCATCAGCATTCCCTGACTATTCCTAGGAAAGATTACTTGGAGTAAAGCAGTGGCAATGCTTGGGAAATAAAAATCAGAAAGATTCACAGCTGACTGAGACAAGATGTATTATTTCCTGTGTACTTCCTTTCAGTCTCGTGACAGAGCAGAAAAGGCGCCACAGGAGCTGGGACACTCAGAAGGATAGCTGAGACTTTCCCAGAGACTTTACTGACTCACAAGTTTGGAGATTATTGCATTGTCAGCTTACACAAAGATATAGTCAAAGAGGAAAATGAGGAAGATGAACTGTCTGAAGAGAACATATCATCAAAGCTATCTGATTAGGTATCTGTCACGGGCAAAGCAATC
>JADRCD010209273.1:0-12851 GCA_019843815.1 Montemys delectorum | reverse complement strand
AACCAAGACTTGAGACTAAAACTAACATGCGAACCACAGTATTAAATACATTAGCAAATATGCTGTGCATTTTCATCTAAATTATTTTTATGTTTTTGGAACTTTTGTTTTTATATTGAGTGTATTTAATTGCAGTACACTATATTAGTCTTTCTGGTTTGGGAAGAATGACCTCTTTATAAGTGACTGACTACATTTCCACATCCTATGATAAAATTTATTTCTGGATTGCAGAACACTATACAGACATAAGATGAAGACATATATATCGCATGGCACGTCTTTCTTCAAAACGTAAAGAAAAATAAAAATCCCAAAAGTCACAAATGAAAAAAAAACTTAAGTGTTACAGATTATAAACTTAAAAGAAATTTTGTTGGTGCTTTTTATGCACTATTAGCTTTCCTTTACATTACCCTTTTGTTCTATCATGATATTTTTTAAAAATAGCTTTTACACTGAGGTTCATAGTAACTCAATATATCATCTATTGTCTCCTTCTTAGCTACCTGTAAGCCTCACCACTCTCTAAAGAGTATTCATTGTATTTATAAATATATGAATATATATATATTTCATTACAAATCTAGATGCACAAAATTCTCCTCTGAATCTCTAGCCATTTCATTGTGAACCTCCAATTGTCAAATCTTATCCTTCCTGCTCCATTCACCTCAGAGTTCTTCCTGCCTCCTTGTCCAATCTAGTCTTATTAGTGTCATTCCACAGGACTTTGGGCACCGGAATAAACCCATGTCTTTGTTTCACACAATTCCACTCTGCAGATCTCACATGCTTACCTGACACCTTTAGTTATTGGCATTTTTGTTGACTACAAGTGATACAAAGGTGTATTTGGCTAAGTTCTCAGAGAGGTTCTCATTAATCTTGACTTAACATTGTGTATTCAAATATCAGAGAAGACAGATTAATTAACATTGGAATGGGAGCACCGAAACTAGAACAGATAAGCATGAGGTGTCATGGACTCCAAACAAGAGTGAAGACCTTTCTCTAGAAACTATGCCTATACACTAATTCCATCAAGAAGGCTCCTGAGAGCTATGCAACCCACAATGTAGATAGTGTGTGTAGATAGTGTGTGTAACTAATATTATCAAGGAACTCTGTCTTTCATGAAGGAGGATGGGTTCATCCAAAAAGGTAAGCCATTGAATGACTTAGTTAGTAATTGTTGGAACTTTGCCTTTTAATATAATTTTATCATAACACTGTGCACTCACATATTTTAATTTATCTGCTGTTTTGTTATTCACTATAGTTGTGCTTAACAGAAAAATTAATCCCAATTTGGCACCTGTAATATCCTTCAAACTACTTCATGTTTCCACTGATATAACTTTATTTACCTTTGAGCCTTTCTGTTGCTTTCCAGCATGAGGAATCCTAGATTAGGCATCAAGAGATTTCTCTACCAAAGCTGGGCTTCTTAGACGAGGACTGTTCTCCACAAGCCATGATATATTAGGAGATGTGTCCGGTATGCTTGAAGCGTGTGACCTTTAAGGTTTTCACTATACGTGGATAACAGAAGTATGTCACATGTCTTCAAAGCTTCACAGTGCACTGTAATACTTAAAGATTATCCCTTTCTTTGTTTCTTTCTTTCTTGGAATAGCGTACTTGGTTTTGGTTTTTTGTTTTGTTTTGTTTTGTTTTGTTTTAATACATGTAAAAATTACTTTTATATTTCTATGAAATATTTCACTGCTCTTCCTTGGAAGTTTGTTACATACATAAAATATACACATATACACATACTCAATAGAAGTTTTGAAACATACCTCTTTAAGGTGTTATCGCATCCTATCCAGTATGATCAATATCTCATTCACTTGTCCAATTCTATTCTTTCTCACTTAGTTATGTTTTAAAATTAAGTGATTTTTAACCACAGATGCAAGGAAATCTACTTCTTCAGTTCTTGCATTTCTTTGTGCCCATACTTTACTTCTATTGAGTACATCTAACCACATGTGCACACACACATACTCACTCGTGCACTCGCATGCGAGCACACACACACACACACACACATTTTTCAATAGCATTTTGTTTTCTACATTGTACCATTCCCTTGAGCATCATAGTAAAGAAAATGCAGGCATTAACCAAATATATGCCCCTTTCTGTCTACCTCCTCATAATAGGCAGTTTTGTAATACCTGCTTCTGCCACTGAATATTCTAACTTTCAGTTGCATATTGGTTATTTCTTCCCATGTTAATGCTGGGACTTCAAACCAGTGTGGTGTACAAATCTACAAGCAGTCTCTGAGCTTCAAGTGTACAAAGATCTCTTTTATATACCATCTCAGCTGTTGTTTTCTAACACCAATTTTCAAGATATCCATACTCCAACATCAGATGGGAAATTTTAACCCTTAGTTCTCCTCGGCTTTTAAACTACTGACTGTGGACATGTACATTGTATTGAAAAACCACAAAGGTCTATTCCTTCTTCATTCATTCTGCCCTCATTCTGCTTTATGTTTCTTATTCCTAAGAATATCCACTTTCTGAAGCACCAAGGAAACTCTTCCATAATAGAAGGTTTTCACACATCTGAAACAGCACTTAAACACGCCATCTTAAAATAACTTTTTGCAGTTGTAAGTGTTTTACAGTATTAACAAACACATAAAGTGAGCTAAAAAAAAATTGTCACATTCAAATAGGTGTAGCAGTGAAAATCAAAGATAAAGATGAGGTTGATGATGAGATGTTGGCAGACAGAGACAACACCTGTATTTATAGCGTTGTATTGCGATGGCAAGATTAGGTTTCGTTACGCTGTCCAAAAGCCTCATTTTCCCATTTCATACCATCAAAGTTTGGAGGAAAGAGATTCACAGCGCTATAGACTTGGACTCAGCAGCTGTCATCACATGCCCAAGCTCTCCACATTCACACACGCCTAGTACACAAATACTGAATGTTTTTCACGGGGGGCTCTACAAAGTAACTATAGACAAAGAACAGTCGATTTCATCACAGTATCAAATGGCAATGTATGACAGCTGATCAATTTCCCTGTATTTGTCTGTGCTTAAAGAGTCTTGCACAAATGTGTGCTAGCACAGTACTTTAGTGAGATTCTTTAGTAATTCTCCATGTGTTATTCCCAGTTTAAGTTTTCCCTAATGACAGATACACAGTAATAAAAAGTTACCAAACTATAGTCTCTGTAATGTATGAAGAGTAAACACATAGAAGGTATTAGAAGGTATTTTATACTTGGAAAAGCAATGCAACTGAAAATCTCATCTACACACAAGGCACATGTATGCAAGAGGCGAGCCAAGGGATGTCATTCAGACTTCTCACATATTCCTTCACCCTTCCCCAGCCCTATGAACTCTGGAAGTCTGTGTATCTTTCAATGTCACCTTTCTTTAACATGTAAAACAGGGACGCACTTCCTAATTGGTAGGGGAACAAGTAGATGGGCAGTCATGTTGCACAACATCATGCTGGAGAACAGCTAGAAGTCTGTCCCCTCTGGGTAGGCTTCACAGTGCCTGAGGTGCTATAGCACCTGCTGGAGGAAACTGTCACGAATTAGTCAATGTTGAACACTGTACACAGACATAGTATCCAATCAGCCAAATGAAACCACCAGTGTTGTGATGCCAAATTTGTTATGGAGATAGTCACGCTCTGATTGGAGTTGCTGTCAATACGTCCAAAGACTGCTGCCTAGTGGGGTCACAGGCCCTAGTGGGAAAGCATCCTCTGTTGTTTATTAATTAAATAGGCATGATATGCCTGTCAAATTCCCTTATTGATAAGTGCATTTTTACTCATGATAGCAATGCTATCATATTTAGTCAAAGATCTTGCTAGTGCTTGTTGGTGGCTTTTTGTTTGTTTGTTTGTTTGCCCCAGTGGCCAGTAGGGACTACAGAGACTCATAACTGGTCCAAGTACAAATAAATGACTGTTGATTTTCCATCAGTAAATGATGCATTCATAACATCTCCAGAAGCCCTTCCAAGTATAGGGAACGTCACAGAAGGGCAGCTAGAACTAAGGGCTGAGGGAAGAGAAATCTGCAGTAACACGGGCTTAAAGCTGTAACATGGCTGTAGACTTTAACTCAGCAAGGGTGATTACATGCCCCAGGTCTGCACATGATCGGGACTGTCTACACTCTGTCTTCGAAGGGTTCCTCATGTGTTTATATTGTGGTTATTGGGATGGATAGAAACTATCTCTATTGGTAAGTCAGTGGTAAGGTGTCTACATTCCTGTAAATAAGCTATTACTATCTTCCTATTAACAATCTGATGAGCTTCATTGGGACAAACACACACACACACACACACACACACATGCACACACACACACATGCACACACACACATACACACACGCACATACACACACACATACACACACGCACATACACACACATACACATATACACATACACAAACACACACAAACACACACACACATACACACACACATACATACACACACACACACATACACACACACACACAGAAAAGGAAGCAGACTAACAAAAGGAGGGGACAAAGTAATTGGGCTGAATACAATTGAAATATATTATGTACATGTATGAAAATGTCATAATGTGTATTATTAACATATGTATTATTAATATAAGCTAATAAATTTTTAAAAAATAAATTATAGTTCTCTTCCATTTCTTTGTCTTTGACATCAAATATGAAACCAATAGCCTTTCTCTATCCCTGACTAACAAAATTTCCAGACTCCCCAGGAATATGTTGTGCATATATATAAAATGTATAAAATATAATATATAACATATTATATATCATGTAGTTATCAAAATTTACATAAACATTTTACATCTTAACTACAATCACACAGTACATATAAGTACAATTAATTTTCAATGTGAAATTGAGGGAAAATATCAACTACTTTACTCCAAATAAAAATAATATTAACTAGTGAGTTTAATTATATTTTACCAAAAATATAAGCTGTATATGAACTCTTTATTTTTTGACTATTATAATTGTGCTTGGTGAGGCATCTATTGTCCACTTCAGGAAATCAGAAATCAAGAGTGTGTTTCCATGTCCTTTATAATTTCCCTTTCAATGTAGATTTAAACATGGTAAGAAATAAATCTTGCAGTCACCACTCCAGGTGTGGAGTCTCCAAGGACATGCCAGAGGACATTCATCCACAACAAAGTTCTGCCACTTCTGTCTCTGTTCTAGTAACAGAGAACAAAAAGGAAATTGATTGAATAAGTATCAGAAAAACATGAAGACAATCCAGTGCAGATGAAGATTTTTAAGTTTCTGAAATAACTAGAAAGTACAAAGTCATTTTTCTTAAATACAAATTTAGTGCTTAGTGTAAGTCTAACAAAACAAAGACAAAAATGCACCAATATTGTGTACCTAACCAAAGTTGACAGTAACTGAATTAAATCTATGTCTTATGCAAATAAAATTCTGTAATAAGTGGAAGTCTGTGGCTGAGGTATTCAGACCCCAGGTGCTGAGTCTGTAACTAGGTACAGAGGTGGTACTGCATCACCTGCTGCAAGATTCTGCCCAGTGATTATTTTCTTTGTGTTTGTGATAAAATGAAACCAACTATTTCACTGGCCCTACTGGGAAATATAATATTATTGCTGTCAAGTACCAAAAACATATTAAATCAAAGAACCATGATAAAATATGAAAATCTAAAATCATTTTGTATAGTTAAATGGAAAAAACTGATTTAAAAACAAAAACAGGATGTTAATAACAGTTATGGGCAATGAGTATTTTGTAAACGCAACTCTGTCTTACTTTCTAGAGCCCCATAATCAATGGGAAGAAACTAATCAGCACTCCTCCAGTATGTCATAGGATGGTTTGTATTTGTTTAGGGTCATGCGATAAGAGTCATAACCAGCCATGCTGCTAAACAAACTCATTTTGAGACAGAGTTAACTCTTGTTCTACAATAGACTCTAGAAATCCTTATTATTGTGTAAATAGCTCTAAATATCCACCCCACTTGTATTCTACCTCCATAACATAGCTTTTAGAAGAAGACTTTAGAAGATTGGATACACAACCTAATAACTTACAATAACAGTTACCAAAGCATGCCCACATCCCACTCGGTGGAAACCCCTCAAATGCAAGGACATCATATACCTTTTACTCTCTTATTCAAAGCATAACTGTTTTACTTAAGAAATTCATATGCAGAGGCTAGAGAAATGGCCCAGGTTCAATTCTCAGCACTACATTGTCATTTACAAAAGTCTTTAACTCCAGTGCTAGTGGACCTGACACCTGCTACTGGCCTCCATGGGCCCCAGACCTTCACACAGTGAACAGACACAAGTGCAGCCAAAGTGTCTATAAAATAGAACAAAGTACTTTTTAAAAAAATAGAAATAAGTTTCATTGGGCTGAGAAAATACAAATTTATGATAGTTAAAGTTATTCTTGCATTTATTTTATATTGTCATTTTCAATTAAAATATGAGAATTTATATTTAAATAGTCTATTTGAATAACTACTTTTTCATAAAAATTAAGACATCACTTTCTAGCATAGTAACACACCTTCTGTAGTAAAATATATTACTGAATATATCTAGAATGCTTAAAATTTTTTCACCTCATGTCTAACACCAATATAATGTAAGTAAGTTGACACAATCTCAGGTCAGGAAAAAACAAATGACCAACCTGACTCTTTAAACATAAAGATACATTCTATTGAAAATTATGTTATGGATGAAAACTTATTTTAAATATATTTGGATAAACCATACACATAATACAGAACTCCAAATAAGATTTTGTTTCTCTGCAAATGTTTGCAGTTTAAAGAAACTATAAATTCATTAATCCAGTATTTTTAGGAATGCTAAGGATTTATATTGCAGAGAAACATTCTAGAAAATTTAACAAGTAGTTTTAGCTTTGTGAAAACTTCACAACTTTTTAAAATAGTAGAGGCTAATAGTCAGCAGCCAGTTATTCCCTGTCCTTTTAACTGGCAAATTAAATCCATTCTCTTAAAAAGCTAGTACAAAATAACCAGTAAGAAAAAAATGGATGATTAAGTTGATGAGAAGTCTGTTGGGAAGCTGGGTCGATGAATAAAGCATGTATTTTCCCATAAGAAGCCAGTAGGCGGTGCCAAGTTTAGTACATTACCTTCCACAGTTTCAAACCCCAAAACTTCACAAGAGGCAATCAGTGTTGGAAGCTTCACTGTTCCTGGCTCAGTGAGTGGAAGTATGGATTGGAATGATTTGGAAGTCACAGAGAGAAATGTAAAAAATAATAAAATAAAACGAACACAAAAGGCATGGTCTCTGTGTAGAGGACCCCACTGGAAACTTCCTTCTCTTCAGATGACATCTCTGATTTGAGTCTCATGTGGAAACAACACAGAACTGCAAACTAGTAGGCCAGTCTCAGGAGGGGATCCGCTGAGGTTGGGACGAAACCAGTCTGCTAAAGGACAGCCGGGGTTACTCACACAGGTTATTTCTTTCTCCCTTGCTCTGTGTCTTCTTGTTTTCGTTTGACTTTCAAAGAACTAAAAGTTCCATTCGCCTATGACCTATATAAAGTATTATTTGCACACATCATTTTAAATGAGCATTTCTATATATGTAAAACAAAGGACACAGTCTATTATAAATGACAGGAGAGTGTTTTGTTTGCTGTCTGATCCATAGGAAAATCCATATTTGAGCTATGAGCTCACAGGACAAAATAAGAAATTTCATAGTTTTGTTTAGAGCTATAACACAAGCTTCTATTTTAAAAACTATGCACATCAAGCAACAGACTGGTGTTTAGAGAGAGTAAAGCAATCTTCTCACTCAAAAATGCAATGATACTTCTTATTGAGAAGTTGCCAAGGCTACAAAAGAATGAATGAATGAATGAACAACCTCATATGTATGCAACTTGCAAGGGTCTTAGAGTTACACAGGCGTGGTACAGGTAGAATGTTTAACTTCCTCGATACTGCATTGCAAGACTTCCCTTAGAGTCTGCCCTTATTATTCCACCGCAAAGCATAAAACCCCAAACACCAAACTTTACATGTCACAAACTGCACACGTAGAAATTCAATAAAACATTCCGTTGGAAAAACCCATAAAATAAGTTATTCATCCTTTTGCTATAGGTCTTTGTTTTCCGAAGTTTAGTTTTTAATTTTTTTTTGGATAATCTAGAAAAAAACTTAATAAGGCAAAACAATATAATTCCAGTTTATTTTATCATAACCCCAACAGTGTATGTGAGAAATTTAACAGTGAACTCATTTAAGGTTGGAAAAGAAAATGAAAGATTCAGAATCAACCTACTCGATCGAATAGTAGTAGCTCCTCTCCAGATATTTGGATTCATTCTATGCCTTTCCTATACTTATTTGGGAACTAAATTCTCCCACAGATTCTGTTACTGTGAAAAGTAGAGAATAGAATTTTTTTTTTTTTTTTTTTTTTATTGCCAGTCAGTGCATCTCTGAAAAGTACTGCTGGGTTTATGGAGACATGCAACAGGGCACTCCAACACTATAGACAACATTCTACACTCAGCACTATCATCAGTGGCCACCCTCAGTGTCCCTTTTCCCTACCCAGTCGTCGGCCTGGGGGAGGGGGCACCTAGACAACCAGTATCTCGTGGTTAAGAAAGAAACAGTTTTATTTTAAAAGAAAGGATAATTTTGTACCTTGTAGGCGTCTTTTCATTAAACCCAAGTATGCACCAGTACAACTGACCATTCCCTCTTCTCGGAAGACACCAGCAAGGGTTTAAAACCAAGGAGAAGCCGCCGGGAAAGCATGAGGAAGACAACAAGGAAGACGTGAAGCCGCCGGAGCTAGCGGAGGAGGCTGGGAAGAACCCACGGCACTCCTCCCGCGGGTCGCGGAGGCGAGAGAGCGGCGCTCAGGGACGGCTGCCATCCTAGACACCTCGAGCTCCGGCCGCCTGACCAGCCGCCAGCCCCAGGGCGGCCGCGGTCCCCGCCCCTT
This sequence comes from Montemys delectorum, assembly GCA_019843815.1. NCBI lineage: Eukaryota > Metazoa > Chordata > Mammalia > Rodentia > Muridae > Montemys > Montemys delectorum. The sequence goes on along the minus strand of JADRCD010209273.1, from coordinate 3,810 downwards.
CACCCTCCATCTCCCGTGCCCGGAGAGCCGGATCACCGCACAGTCAGCGCCCCAGGGACCCCGGCTTCCGGCGCTGCGGGTGGCTCAGGCCAACTTGCAGGACCGCCCGCCGTGCTCTTGTTCCCCTGCAGCCACCCAAGGCTAGGCGCCACCGGGGGAGGGAGGTGTCAGCATCTTCAAAACCATCGCGCCCCAGAGGACACTTTGGTTCTGGCTCCCGGCACGGCTTTCCCCTTTGCGGGCTTGGACACGGCCCGGAACCGGCGCGCACACGCGCACACACCCTCGCACACGCACACACGCGCGCACACAGACTTCTTGGCCAGCGTTGCCATCACACACCCGGGGAAACGCCACCGAGGGGGCCAAGTACCTGCTCTCTGCGAGCTGTTGTGCTGTTCACTTCATCCTCCGTTGACAAGGAAACCAAATCGCACTTCATTTTTTTTCCAGAAAAACCTTCCACTGCCATCATTTGAAAATTGATTTACGGGAAGGGGAGAAGGAGGAAGAAGGGATAATATAGATATAGATATCAGGATATCTATCATAAAATTATTCCGGGTTTTTTAAATAAAAAAGTCAAATGTGCAAAAGTAATAGTTAATGTAAAGGAGGAAAAAAAGCAATTGCTTCAAAACAATCCCTTTAACTAGCTGCAAGAAAAGTTTCATGTTATCAACTGATATGAAAAACAGGAGGGGAAAAAACGAAATATTTCTCACAGGCTTCCAAAAAGGTCATAAAAATGCAAAATTAATGTCTTTGCTCAGTGGTGCGAATCGAATTACAAGACGACAAACTTGTGAACACTGCTGGAAAATCCCACCTACACAAAAATGTAATCGGAAAAAGAGTACGTAAAAAAGAGTTAGAAACATGCTTTTTTTAAATCTTTACAAGGGAAAAAAATAGGCACCATACTTCACAACGCTTTTTCCATAAAACCAGTTGCACATTTTGCTGGACTTGGGAGCCGCTCGCAGAGAGCACCACTGCCGCGGACTCCCAGACACAGCGCCTTGTCTAGAGAACCATCGCATGCTAGGAAAACTTGATTCAGGAAAAGGCTTAAGACCATGCTCGTCAGCTTTCCCAAATACAAACAGTAATCAAAGAAGTGGGAAGAAAAAAAAAAGAAGAAGAAGAAAAAAACAAAAACAAAAACAAAAAAAAAAGGAAAAAAAAAAAAAGAATAGGACAAGAATGCCACTGAGAAGGTACTCACCGAGCGGGAGTAAAATGTTGGAATAAAAATGAGATTTAGGAAAATACAGTATGGCGGTGGAAGAAGGAATGAAGCGCGTTTTTTTTCTCAGTCTCTGCCTCGGGCACTGACACGTGACTCGGAGCCAGGCGGACTCGCAGGCGGCGGGGGGACCCCCGGCTGCTGGGCGGACGTCGGAGCCCTCGAAGCCCTCTGAGCGGCTCGGGCGGGCGCGGCGGTGGGAGCCGGGCGAGGCGGCCTCCTCGGCGAGCCCGGACAAGCAGGTGCCGCTCACGCTGGGCTGAGCGCACGCACACGCACACGCAGGCAGGCGGGCAGGGCGCGGGCTAGCGGGGACCGCGCGGGGCGGGCCGGAGGCGCGCAGCTGCCGCCGCCGCCGCCGCCGCCTCCGCCGCCTCCGCCGGCGCTGCTGGTGCTGCCGCTGGTGCTGATGCTGCGGGCGCTCCGCCAAAAGACGAGCAGCTCAGGGACGTTCAGCGGAAGCATCAGAGGGCACACAACTTGCTTGCCCACTGCAAAGTTGCCGCTTGCCACTTCCTTATTATTCGGCTTTCATCTCCAGGTAGTTTCCTGCAGGAGAGCTCTTGTCCCTCGCCCCAAGTTTCACTCTTTAAGCCCTGTTTAACTCGGTCGTTTTATTCATTTGATCTTGGGGCTCCTGTTTCTTCTAGATTGCTTTGCCTATGTCACTTCCTCCTCCCGCTAGGTCCGTTTTCCACCTTGTGGTTCTCGGAGAACCTGGATTCGTGCAGTGCGTTGGGGCGGGGGGGGGGGGGGGGGGGGGGGGGAGGCGTTGTCACTGCAAAGCCAACGTCAATCCCTTTGGCTGTTTTGGGGTATTCCCCATTTGAAAGATAAAAAAAAAAAAATCAATCTTTTATTTGGAAAAAATCCCATCCCAGGTTTTCGTTTGCTTGTTGCATGATGCTGGGCGGGGTTATGAACGCGTATAATTTATTCTTTCCTGTGCCAGGCATTGTTTGTTTTGTCTCCTTGAGCACCAGCTTTGACCTGTCTGGAAGGCTCTGTAGTCTAAGCTCGAAGCAGGGTCCTTCTGACTCCTGCAAGTTGTTTTCTCAGGCTGCAAGTCCAAGGAGAGGAGCGAGGCAGACAAGTGAGTCCATTGTGTGAGTGTTCGCCCGGCAGCAGGCACCTGGCGATGGTCGAGAGGGGGAGACGTGCGCCACTCACTAGAAGGCTGCCAAAGATCAGCCACAAGCCAGGCGGCTGAGCAGTGCTTTGGAAGGTGGAAGCGAAACAGGGAGTTCACCAAGCATCTGCTGAGGGATGCCTGTCCCTGGAACAAAGATGCCATCAGCCAATCACTGACGGCTTTGGGATTCTTCTACTGCTGCCTGTTGCAGAATCAGCTTTCTGGGCTCTGCAATGAATTAATTTTTCTTCATCTTTCATGTGCTATCCTATCAAAACCATTTCTCTGTATTGCTTTGAATCTGGATTGCACAAAATTAGCTGCCACGTCTGTATTATAAAATAAAAATACTGTTTCTTGTCTCTCGTGTTGCCACTTTGGTCTTTCTGCCACTCTTTCCGTAGTTCCCGTTGAAGACAAAAATACCTGCTTTGGACGAAGATTTTAAATGTTGAAACCTGGATAGTTTCAACATTTAAGTACGCATTTATTATGCAGAGCTCCCAGCAGCAAATGGTTCTCCAACACTCTTGGCAAAATTCATTGATCAAATAACGTATTAAGCCACATTTTAAATAAAAGATATTTACAATAGTCCTGAAAAATCATTAAATATTTATCTTGGAAAATTGCCCACTAAACTCACTTATTCTACACACTTCCCTGACAGGATGTAAAATACTGACAGACAGATGGGTGCATCAAAGTGGAGTCCAGAACATGAGGAGTTTTAAGTTCTGTTGAGAAGCTACTGGCTTTCCTCCGGATAACTCAGAGCAAATGTGGTTGTGCTGAGATCATGTGGATCTTCATTTTTGTTTTATTTTGTATTTTAATAGATCCCTTCAAATATGGCTCTTTTCTTCCATGTCTCATGAATTGTGCTATTTAAACCTGAGTTTGTAACACTTTCCGTGCGAGTACCCAGATCAAAATACTCTAAAGAAAAGTCAATTCTAATGAACTGTGTGCAACTTCACTTTAAGGATGAGTTTTGGAGCTTCTTATCAGGCCAGGCAATGTCTGGGTTTAGAGAGTTATTCAAGAAGAACTTTGAAAAACAAGCTGTTTAGAATTGCACTGCAGCAATGGCTGCCAGCCAATCACAGTGATTGTCAGGCTTTTATTATTCAATAAAATGACTCCCCTTTATGTTTAATGCAGCTCTGCTGAGGAAAAGCAAGCCATCAATATCCTCCTTGCATTTCTTCCATTACTTACATAATTGCAGCACATTGCTTAAAATATTCCACTTCTCCTTACATCCAAGATGGTATTCTCCCTCTTTTCGGTTTTACCACCACATTAAAAACAGGAGTAAACAAAGTCAGATCAAAGGAACAGTATTGAAAAAGCCAAGTTTGTCATTTAATTCTTATAGAGCTCTGTGACAAAGGCATTATTATTCTCATTTTAAATATTTAGGAAA
>JADRCD010209271.1:0-24591 GCA_019843815.1 Montemys delectorum | reverse complement strand
AAAGAAAGAAAGAAAGAAAGAAAGAAAGAAAGAAAGAAAGAAAGAAAGAAAGAAAGAAAGAAAGAAAGAAAGAAGAGAGAGAAAGAAAGAAGAGAGAGAAAAAGAAAAAGGAAAAGAAAAAAGAAAAAAGAACACTCTAGACCTCAGCGTGCAACCTACAAAAGGGGGTTACGACGGTTCCTGTCTTCAAGCCATGTTGTAAGGATCAACAACAGCTAAATCAGTGCTTCATACTCAGCATGAAGGAAACAAGTCAATAACCTATTCATTACCAGGATCCACTCGGTGGTGGCCTTGGAAAGGGTGCAGCTGCACCTGACTTCTCTGTCCCTGTCAGTCTGACTGTACCACCTGTTGAGTATGGGAATGGAGGCCCAATGACTTTCCTAAAGGTGGCTGGCATTCCTGTACGCCGGATCACAGGACCCATGTTGGTCTGTCTGCCCTCACCCAGGATAGTATACATTCTGATTGTGTGTGCATTGCAAGCACCTCCTGTCTTCAGAAATTATTAGAAGAGAGGGGAGCTGTGGCTAAGTTGGTAGAGTGCTTGCCCAGCATGCATGAAGAGCATGGGGTGTAGGCTCAGTTGGCAAAGCACTTGCCTAGCACACGTGAAGCCCTGGGTTCCCTTCTCAGCGCTGCATAAAGCGGCTGTGGTGCTGCTCAGTGCTGTAATCCCAGCACGCAGGACATGGAGGCAGGGGGATCAAGTGAGTTCAGGCTAGCCTGGGATATCTGAGACTTTATCTCAAAAAGAGAGAGAGGGAGAAGGGATGGGGGGGGAGTGGAAAAAGAAGAGAGGAGGAGGAGAAAAAGTAATCATTAGGCAAGAGGTGGATTTTGTTCAACATCAGGAAAGACCTGTATCAGGTCTCTCCCTTGGACGTTCCCCCAAGTAAACTGAGTCCCCAGTCATTCGGTCCCCTCTGCACCATGGGATAGATGGTCAAACACTAACCTGAGACAGGAGGAAAGGCCTCGGAGGATCTCTGTTACTCCCCAGAGCCTAATTCTCACCAACTCCTGAATGCCCAGAGGGGCTTCCTGTGTTTTTGCCAGCGTCTCTCCTTTAGCAGGAGCTACCCTCCCCACCCCTCACACTGTTGGGAAAGGGATTGCTGAGAACATTGAGAAAGGAGAGTCAGCAATTGCCCAAAGATTCGCAGCTACTGCACATGCTAAGTTTTCTGCCCTTATAGGAACACAAGGAAAACAAAACCTTTTAATGTTCCCCCTCCGCTATCTGTATGCGTCTTCGGGTTGTACTGTGTTAGAATGTTAGATTTTTACAATTGCTTTCTGGATTGCTGACTTGGGTTACGTTTTGTTTTTTGTTTGTTTTTTTTTTTTAAAGTGGGTGTCTTAGTCAGTGTCCTATTGCTGTGAAGAGACACTATGACTACAACAGCTCTTATAAAGAGAAGCATTTAATTGGAGCTGGCTTACAGTCTCAGAGGGTCAGTCCATTATCAGCATGGCAGGAATCATGGCACCACGAAGGCAGACACGGTGCTGGAGGAGCTGAGAGTTCTACATCGGGATCCACAAACAGCAGGAAGAGAAAGACAAGTGGACTTGGCTTGAGCACTTGAAATCCCCAAACCCACCCCCAGTGACATACTTCCTCCAACGAGGCCTCACCTACACACCTCCTAAACCTTTCAAGTAGTGCCATTCCCTATGAGCCTATGAGGGCCATTTTTATTCAAACAAGATGGCTCAGAGATTAACTTGGCATTTGCAAACAACCCCGAAAGCCTGAGTTTGAATCCTGGGTCCCATGTGGTAGTGAGAAGGATGAGACAGGCTAACTCCGAGGCAGGCTTCAAATTGGCAGTTAAGGGCTCTAGGCCTAAGAACTGGGCAAGTCCAGGCAAGCCCAGGCAAGTCAGTTACTAATAGAAAAAACCCCAGGCTCCAGCCTTCACACCCAGGTAGTGGAATGTCCCAGCCACCTGTCCTGAGGCAAGGACAATGGGTCAGCAGCAGTTTCCAGACTTCCTTAGCTGCTTCCTCAGTAACAGTTCCCAGACCTCCCCAGCATGTTTCCAGCCCCAACACCCCAGTAATGGAATGTCCACAGAGACGGACCCAACCCCAGAATTCCCTAATGTGCTTTTAAATCAGGCCTGCAAGCTCACTTGGGTGTCTCTCTATCTTGGTAATGGGGAGACCCCAGCATGCTGGACTTCTGCAGAATAAAACATTCTTTGAGTTGACATACTATTTGAGTCTGGGGTATCATTCTTCAGTGAATCATGGACCCTTACAGTAGAAGGAGAGAATACAGTCCTTCGAATTGTCCTCTGACCTCCGTGTGTTATAGATGTGTTGTGGCTTCATTAGACCAGCTCTCCTCTCTTACTTGAGCACACCAAATCCTCCCCCAGGAGGCTGCAAGCCACCAGCTGGCAGGTCCCTATGCCAAAGCAACTAAATGTGACAGAAAGGCTGTGATTTAAAAAAACAAAAAACAAAAAAAAAACAAAAAAAAAACAAAACAAAAAACAAAACAAAACAAAAAAAGCAGACATCTCAGAAGAGAAGCAACAGGACTCAGGATTTGTGGAGTGGCCTACTCAGACGTTGAAGAAGCATAACATTGAAAATGATATTACTACCCATATAAAGAAAGATTTTGACAAGAAATTACAATTTGCCCATGTGGGGCAAAACTTCAGTAGCTACATGACACAGGAAACCAAACACTGCAACTATTTCTACCTGGCCATTCTTCTGCTCAAACCTTGTTAAGCATGGGCTGTGCCAAACACCCAGTGATCCATCCAAAACTGAGAACAGCATCCTAAATCGCAGATAGATACCAGTGGCTGAATCTCCAGGCTTGCTAAAGGAATGCTTTGCTTTGGATCTGCTGTATTTCGTATGGGGATGATTCTACTGTGTAAGACAGCTTCCATTTGTATTTATATTCTAGTCCCTACTTCGGTACCCCACCTCCCACTCCAACCCCTGCTTAATCCAATCCTTTAAAAAAAATAAATTTGTTGAAGATGTTAAAAAATAAAATACAGCCAGGCGGTGGTGGCGCACGCCTTTAATCTCAGCACTTGGGAGGCAGAGGCAGGCGGATTTCTGAGTTCAAGGCCAACCTGGTCTACAGAGTGAGTTCCAGGACAGCCAGGGCTACAGAGAAATCTTGTCTCGAAAAACCAAAAAAATAAAATAAAATAAAATACAAATGATGTAATTCAAAGAAATCACTAAGTGAATTTTATCTTGGGATTGGGACAGAATTTCTGACAGTCTCTAAAATAGTCCTAAACATACACAGTCTCAGAATAGACAATTAGAAATTCAGAGTCCAGCTCACCAAAGGAGTGTTTTAAATAAAATGCTTAGCGTTGGAATGAGGATGCCATGGAGTCCTCTTTGGTCAGGAACTGCTGCTCTTCCTGAGGACAGGGGTTCAAATCCCTGAGCCCATATCAGAGCTGCCATACCCGCCTGTAGCCTCAGCTCTATAGGGTCCTACTCTTTCTTCTGGCCTCCATGGCCACACATGCAAGTTTTCAGATATGCACACACACATAAATGGTAAACTAAATTCAATAAATGATCTCATGGATTATTACGAGTAAATGTTTGCTTTGCGCATCTATTTTACATACCTATGTACCTGGGATCACACGGAAATTTCTCAGACCAAAAAGGATCAATAGTGGGGCAAGTTTAGAAGCCCTGTTTTAAATAATGACACAAAGTGGGGCTGGAGGAATAGTTAAGAGTGCTTGCTTTGCAATCATGAGAACCAGAGTTTGGATCCTGGTACACATATAACAAGCCAGATATTCAACACATACACCTGGAATCCCAGCTTAGATATGGGACAGAGACAAGAGGGTCACTGGGCTTTGCCAATATCTAGCCCAGCAAAGAAAACATGAGCCTCAGGTTGAGAAAGAGACCCTATCTCATAGGAGATGCCCTCTTCTGAGGCCTGTGCACACACAGACATGCATGCCAACACACAGGTACACATACATTCATTCATATGTACAAAATAAAAATATAAAACACTAATGACATTAAGTAGATGAATGAATTTCTAGGATACAGTGTAACTTTTCATCCAAATATACAGTGTGCAATGATCAGATATGCATATTGGCACACTGTCCCCTCAAACACCCACTATTTCAGTGTTGGGAAGATGCCACACTCTTTGGTATGTTGGTGTGTGAATATGGTGTACATGTGTGTAGTGTATGTCTGTGCACATGTAGCCCTGAAGAGAGAGCAACTTATGTCTTTTTCTATTACTCTCTGTTTTATTCTTTTGAGGCCCAAGGAGCTCTCCCCATCCCCCACCCCATCCCCAACTAAGCTGGGAGCTGGTGAGCTCCAGCTGGTCCTCCTGCATCCGCTGTCCTTAGTGCTGAGATATAAGCTTAGAGGCTACTGCTCCTGGCTTACCACAGAGATGCCAGAATCCAGACGGAAGTCCTTGTACATCACAGCATGTTCTCCAATCCATGTCCCCATTTAAGCTAGCTCCCTGGCCACGCTGGGCATCATGATTTAAATGATAGATGTATGAACTGGAGATGGAACTGGTCCAGAGGACCAGCCACACTTTGCTGATGACAGTGAAAAGTGAAGTGGTTTCAGAAGGCATTGGGATGCCACAGTGCAAAACACTTGAAAACTGTGCTGAAGGTGCTCTTAGCTCTCCTCCTTGACTCAGCTCTCCAACTTCAAACTTCTGTCTGCTCTGACTTCTTCACCCAGTTCCACATCGCCCGCTCACTCGGCGCTTCTGCCTCAGTCTGGTTACTCAGCCCATCAGCTACATTTGGTCTTCCTGACATTCAACCTTAAATTATTTGTACAAATTTTTTTAGCTAGACACATTTGACTTTTTCTAGTCCTAACAGGTGCCGACTCCTTGGGTACAAGGCAACAGGGCCAGGCTGTCACTTCTTTTGGGAAATCAGTTTTCAATAAAAAAGTGAAGCCAGGTATCAACCGGACTGGAGAGCAGAAGGCTTGGATTCCTAGAGAAACAGAACAGAGAACATGAGAGCTACAGATACTCAGCCCAGAACACTGTCCTAACAGGCTGCTTTGCAGTCTGCCCTGATGTTTCTTCTTACCTTCTTAACCCCACTGCACCTCAATGAAAGTGCTGGAAGCTAAGGAAAAAAAAAAAGCCGGGCAGTGGTGGCTCACATTTTTAATCCCAGCACTTGGGAGGCAGAGGCAGGCAGATCTCTGAGTTCTAGGCCAGCCTGGTCTACAGAGTGAGTTCCAGGACAGCCAGGGCTATACAGAGAAACCCTGTCTCGAAAAACCAAAAAGAGAAAAAGAAAAAAGAAAAAAGAAAGTGCTGGAAGCTAAAGAGGGTGGAAACGCAACTCTCTAGGTCCTTGCCTCTCTAAGAGTGTACACCAAAACCTGGTTGCCATGGCATCAGCAACCTACACACAATATATGCCTGCACACACTTTCAATCGCCTGGCCTTCTCCACCCAGAACATCGCCATGGGGATCATTCTTAACAAGTTTCCATGCAAGTGGTCTGTGGCCAAGACGCCAGGACAGGACAGCTGCTGCTCAGGAATGCTTTCTGTCGCTGTGATAAACACCAAGATCAAAAGCAATTCAGGGAGGAAAAGGCTTATTACATCTTACATTTCCATGTCACAGCCCATTATTGAGAAGCCAAGCAGGAGCGGAAGCAGGAACCAAGGAAAGTGTTACTCACTGGCACTGGCTTGCTCCCAGGCTCAGGAGCTTTCTAATATACCTCAGCCCCAGTCTCAGAGATGGTACTGTCCACTGAGAACTGTACCCTTCCTTCTCTCTCAATTAGCAGTCAAAATGTTCCCACAGACATGTCCCCTGGCCAATTTGATGGAGTCAGTTCCCCAGTTGAGGTTTCCTCGTCCCAGGTATGTCAAGTTGACAACCAAGGTTAGCCATCACACCAGCCTTCAAGCTGAAGTGCCTGGATTCTTCCTTTCCTGGCCCTGCAAGCCTGAGAGAGTCCTTTGCCCTTGGGCCTTCAGCTTCTGGTCTGTAATGCAGAGTTCGTTGGGCTCTGACCCTCTCTCTGGTCCTGACTACAGAGAGGAGAAGCAGGCTGCTCATGGTGCCACAGATCAGGGTGAAACTGGCTACCTGCTTCAGAAAGCAAGCAGAGCCCCACAAGCAAGCACTGGTTGCCAGTGTATGTTCCCCACACTTTCAACAGACACATGGAAGGGATGACTTAAAGTCTGTGTCAAGAGTGGCCTAGATACATGGGGCTAAAACCACAGCATCAGATGCAGCTCTCACTGAGCTATGGAAGGAAACAGGTCAGAAAGCCAGTGAGATGTGGGAAAGGGGGCACAGGGAGAGAGAAGCAGGCCTCACTCATCCTTCACATCCTTTGAAAATGGGACAAAGGAGAGGCAGGTGGATTTCTGAGTTCTAGGCCAGCCTGGTCTACAGAGTGAGTTCTAGGACAGCCAGGGCTACACAGAGAAACCCTGTCTCGGAAAAAAAAAAAAAAAATGGGACAAAGGAAGGAAGGGAGCTCTGTGTCCCACCTGCTCCAAGCTCAGCCACCTGCACTTTCCCCTCCCTAACACAGTGCCTTGGATTCTCCACTCTCACTAGGGTAGTGGTTCCCAACCTGTGGATTACAGCCCCTTTGGGAGGGGGAGGGTGTCGAACAACCCTTTCACAGGGGTCACCCACAACCATCGGAAAACACAGATATTTCCATCACAACTCATAACAGTAGGAAAATCACAGTTATCAAGTAGCAACGAAAACCATTGTATGGTTGGGAGTCACCGCAGCATGGGGAGCTTACTAAAGGGTCACATGAAGCATTAGGAAGGTCGAGAACTACCGGCCGAGAGACTCTAACCTCCTGCTATCTTCCCCTGTTGGTTCAGGAAGCTGTCCATTCCAAGGTGCTCCCTACCTTGGTCTAATTCCGGTAGGCTGAGCTCCTCCTCTACCTTGGCTGTCTCTGTCTACCCCTCTGATCTACTCCAAGCTGTGTCCCTGTCCAGCGCAGCCCTGATCTGGAAGCCTCAGAATGGGAAAGCTGCACAGAGGCCGTCAGGCTGAGTGTTATTGTCCAGATCTCCGCTGCCACTTATCTGGGCCGCCCACATAGGGAAATGAGATAGCCCAACAGCACTTTTCCCATCAATATTCTTATCTCAGCTGGGAAGGATGCTCTTTGTGTGTAGTGACATGTGGGTGTAAGCTTACAAACTCCTGGTCCTCTCTCTCTCTCTCTCTCTCTCTCTCTCTCTCTCTCTCTCTCTCTCTGTGTGTGTGTGTGTGTGTGTGTGTGTGTGTCCCTCCCTCCCTCCCTGTCTCTCTCTCTCTCTCTGAGTCTTTTTCCATCTCATGATTTCTGACCATATGGATGTATGCCTGGGTCACTGTGTAACTTTGATATGGAGTGTGAATGAGTATATGGAGCATATTGTGTGATGTATTATAGAGAAGATGGAAAGCAAGGAGGTGGGGTGGGAGGTATGGGGTGGGCGCATGCTTGATCCCATGCCTCTTGGCCACACTAAAGGAGGAAAACAACAATCAGAGGGGGAAACTTTTAAAAGAACAAACCAGTTCTGGTTGAGATGATGTAAAATCAGGTCATTTCGTTCATTGGTCATAAAAATTGTGTGTTAGCCCAGTCCTCTTGGAAAGCCAATTCTAGATACTAAAATGTGCCTTCTCTTCACTAGAAAGTCTACCTTCCCTGTTTACACAAGAGAAAAACCTCTGTGTATACATGAGAAGTTTCATACAGAATTGTTCACAGTAGCAAATGTTACAAACAAGCTAAATGTCCATTGACAGAGTGATTAAATATACTTAAGTATAATAAACCAGGTCTGTGGGTCACTATGTATCAGTCAGAAACAGAAAACATCTTTATACACAAAGAAAGGTTCCCCAATTTATATGGATTGTACATATCATTTAATCTCCTTTCTGCTACTGTGATAAAACACTTGAACCAAAAGCAACACAGAGGAAGAAAAAAATTATTTAGCTTATACTTCCAGGCCTTTGTCCTTCATTAAAGAAAGTTAGGGCATGAGTTCAGGCAGGAACTTGAAAGAGAAACCATGTAGAATAGCTGCTTGCTGCCTCATTGGGACTTATGTTTAGCTGGCTTTCTTCTGTGGCCCAGAACTACTTGCCTAAGGAATGGTGCCGCTCACAGTGGGCTGGATGCTCCCATGTCAATTAGCAACTAATACAAATTCCCCAAAGCATGCCATGGGCCAATCCAATCTAAGCATCCCCTCAATTGAGACTCCCTTCTCAGATGACTTGAGGCTGTGTCAACTTGATAATTAAAGCTAACTGTGACACCTCATAAGACCCCCCAAAGTGGCAGGGAATAGAGAAAAGATCTGGAAGTTTCACACAACAAAATAACAGTGGTGGCTGCCTCTCAAGATGGGACTGGGATGAAGATGAGCGAAGTGTCTTTTGCATAGGGTATGTGATCTAAGATCTAAGATCTATAATGGAAGCAAATATCTCTATATTATAATTCACTCATTTTAAATCTAATTATCCAAACACAGCTAGGATTTTTTTTTTAAAACAATCTTGTTTTCAGTGGCAAATGTATGTCAGAGGTTGAAAAGGAAGCAGGTACAGAAAATGAGCTGGTGAAGGCTCTGGGTCAGGTGACATCTGCCCTATCTAGTGCACATGAAAGAAGAGGGGTTTACTGAAAAGTAGCAGCTCCTAATCCAGAAAGGAGCTTAGTTACAGCTAACCTTTTTCTTTTTATTTTCTTCACCTCTCTCACCTGAGACAGGGGCTCTCCTTGAGCCTGAAGCTAGGCCTGTGGCCAGTGAACTCCATCCTCCCTTCTCTGCATAACCACTGCGGCACTGAGGTTACAGACAAGTGGATGTGCCTGGCTTTTTAAATGGGCTCTGGGGATTTGAACTCAGGTCCTTGTGCTCATACAGCAAGCCCTTTTGCATGTTGAGCCATCTCCCTAGCCCTGGTATCCTCTTTTGTAAGACAAAATAGCATTTAGTTTTATATATATGTCATATTTGTCTGTGAGTTCATCCCTGGGTGGACTTCTGGGTCGCTTGGGACCAATGTTTAACACAGATGTTTGTCCCATTTAGAGCCCTAGACAAAGCCTCCCTCACCAGCAGGGGGGTTGTTTTGTTTGTTTGTTTGTTTGTTTGTTTGTTCAAGAAAATTCCATCCATTGAGCATTCTGCCTTTTAAGGGTCCTAATTTAAGAGGCCCCTGGATCCAGCTGTCACTTACAGGCCACAGAATTCATCACCGCACCACACACACAAACTGTGAGATGCAAAACCCAGGCATCTGGTCAACAGAATCTATTTCCTGGTCAACAGGCTCTGCTTCCTGATCCACAACACCTGTCCAGCCTGAGCTACATACAGAGACAACCTAAATAAAATACTCATACAATGTAAATAAAACTACAGGATAAGCCAGCCAGTGGTGGTGCACACCTTTAATCCCAGCACTTGGGAGGCAGAGACAGGCAGATTTCTGAGTCCGAGGCCAGCCTGGGCTACAGAGTGAGTTCCAGGACAGCCAGGGCTACACAGAGAAACCCTGTTTCGGAAAAAAGCCAAAAAAAAAAAAGGAAAAAAAGAAAAAAAAACTACAGGATGTGCCTGGAGTATTTTTTTAAAAATATATTTTAAACCTGTGTGAGACAGGTATGACCAAGCAGAACAGTCTTGGAACAAGAATGGGGTAGAGAGGTGTCCAGACCATGAAAATCCAAGATAAGACTAAAATCTTATCTTGAAACCGGTAGGAGTAAGGATCCTCCCACACTATTCTCCGCTTGCTTGCCCCAGGGCGTGAAGCACCAGGACCCCGACCCCTGACCCCCCACCTCTGTCTTTCTTGAGCCACATAGCCTCTTGGCCACATTACAGACTTAAGCACCTGGAATCCCTCTTCATGCAAACAAAACACTCCCATTACCCCAGCCCCAATACTGTACACTCCCCTGCCCACTCCCCAAGATTTATAGAGCCCTTGCTATCCCTGAATAAAGCTGCAGTTCCATGAGATAGAATCTAAGACAGTTGCTTCAGCCACACCCATCCCCACCTCCCCACCCCGCCCAACACACCCCAACCTCACCCCCAACCCCACAGCACTCACTGTGTCCTGACCAAGACCCATGCCTGCAAACCTGTGTCAGAGTTGTCAGACACTGTGAGGTCAGCGGCCAGTGCTGATGGCTCAGAGCTAAGGACTCACAGTGGGAGAGTGAGGCATGTGACCATGTCTACGACTGAAACCTTGGTGTGTAAACACATCTTAGCAACCTCCTTCTGCCTCCCTGTGTATTCTTCCTTGCAGCAGTTCCATGCTGTTGGTTCTGATGGTTCTTGCTGACTGTTCCCAGAGGAAATGAGGGTGGTTTGCAACAGAAGATCAAATCTGCTGTATGAGTCTTCGTATTGTCACCTCTGCTGAAGGATTACATTGTTCTCTAGGCCATACATGAGCCTGGATGCTACTCAGTTGCCCAGATCCACCACGGGAGACCTGTGAACGGCAACAGCGGCCAGGGAGCTCTTCTGTTATTAACCCAGCTCCTGCAGGAGCCCAGACAACACGTTTTACATTTTTATGACTGGGGTTGGTCTTTAAGATCTACTTTTTATTCTATATGTATATGTGAATGCCTGTGTGTATGTATGTATTTCACATGTGTGCCTGATGTCTCAGGAGGTCAGAAGAGGGTGTCTGATCCCCTGGAACTGGAGTTACAGACAGTTGTGAGCTATCTTGTGGGTGCTGGGACCTGAACCAAGGTCCTCTGCAAAAGCAGGAGTTGGTTTGTAACTGCTGAGCCATCTCTCCAGCCCACGACTTTGCAGTTATTCATTACCCTTATATGAACGTAGGTATACAACAGATGATGAATTGAAATCTCACATAGCATAATAAAGACTATTATGCTATAAAATACAATTATTCCCATGGCAGGCTATGTTAAACACAAAGAAAAGTACATAAAACCAATTTCCAATATGAGCACCTGTAAGTTGTTGCTGTGGTTGGTTGGTTGGTTGGTTTTTCAAGACAGGGTTTCTCTGTGTAGCCCTGGCTGTCCTGGAACTCACTCTGTAGACCAGGCTGGCCTCAAACTCACAGAGATTCACCTGCCTCTGCCTCCCAAGTTCTTGGATTAAAGGTGTGAGCCACCATGCTTGGCTGCACCTGTAACTTTTAGTGAGCATTAATATTTTGCCACACTGGCTTCGGATACCTTAAGAGAAAAAGCAAAGCATTACAGATACAGCATAAATCTTTGCCGATGCCTCTATTCTAACCCAGACAGGTGAGCCTGCCACCTGGAGGCTGTCCTCATCATTTACAGTCATGTTGTGAGCCGTTTCTGAGCATATACTTATAAATAGCAGACAGAGCTGCACATGCTCAAATAAACTAAGATTGCGTTGGAATGCTAAAGGAACCCATGCAGTGCCTAGACATTCCAGCAGGTGGCACTAGGATCTCGATCAGTGAGGCTTTTTTAAAAAAGCATTTAGCTGTGCTGTGCTGTGCAGATGAAGACAAGAACTAGCAAAACGGAAGGGCTTCAGTTTTCCCGCTTTGGAAACGATAACACCTGGATTCATTTCTTCCAACTCTTGCCCTAAGCAGAAGGCTCCAGAGGACAAGGACACCAACAGAAGTGTGGGACTTCTGTGCTGCTGTTCAATCTGCTCAAGTCACCCATGTGCGAATTCGAGGCCCTTCTCCAAGGACAGATGGCTCGGGGACAGATGGCTCATCACTGCGTATGGTACCTCTGACTCCGGTCACGTGAGGGTGGCTCCCTATCCACTGGTGTGAGCAGAAAAGCAGGAGCTATTTCTGAAGGTCTCCAGTTTGGAATCCACAACCTGCCGTCTTGATGTACGGGGAAGGGATAGACTCACAAGCCAAAGCTTTGAGCACCATCCCCTTGGGTGCACACAGATTTAGCTGTTATTAAAGAAGCTTGTAGTAAAGTGAGGCATTGGGCGAAGACTCGGAGTCAGAGAGCACAGACACCGGAAACCTCCCAGAGCTGTTGGGACCGTGACCAAGTTTGGCTTCTTCTAACAATTATCTCTGGCCCCCAAATTCATGGCAGCCAGGACACAGACAGCCACTCCTAACCCTACCCATGAAAGTAGCTAACAGATACAGTAAAACTGAGGAAATTGAGCAGGGTAGGGAAGAAAGGGCTCACGGACTGATGACCCCTCAGGGCTTCTGGTCCTGACTGGTGGGCTCGAGGTAGGGCTATGAACCCACAAGCAGATCCTGGGGTTCCTGGAGACCTCGGGTTCCCAACAGCTAGCTACCCAAGAGGCTTAGAGACGTAGCCACCCTGCACCACCCCCTCTCCCGGCCCCTCCCTGACCTGCCCTCTCTCTGGCCTCCGAGCCTGAGCAGGCCTGGAGAGGCCGTGGGAGTTTGGCTACCATTATCCGGCCCTTATCACCACTAAGTTCAGGCTGACACGGAGCCCTCTTAGTTCAATGACGAGGGGCCCGCCCGAGGTCATGCCTGTCTCCAGAGAGCCGGGCCCTATCTTAGCGACCTACGGAAACCTTGGCATGAGCTCATGCTTTCTGACGACAGAGAGGGACCCTGCCCTATCACTGCCCAGACACCCACCCCCACGGCGTCTGGCATGAGCCTGGTGAAGGCTCCATCATTCTTCACTGAAATAGCAACACTGATAACTGCAGCAGACAGAAGTACATTGACGAATCTCCATTCAGAAAAGCACTTCTCCCTCCTCCCTCTGCCTTGGTGCAGTCCTCCTGGGATGGACACGACCATACAGGCAGAGTCTGTCTTGACATAGCAACATGAAGATGGTGAATCCAAAGCCCTACAGAACCGAGGCTAAAGAGTACTTTTTCTCAGGCAGAAAAATGCCTTCGATGCCAACCCCCGTGCACCAAGGTTGCTGCTGAAAGGATCTTGCCTGAATTGGTGATGTAAACAGTTCGTGGAGCATGCTGGGAAGAGACACTGTATAAGCACCCCAGCGCCGGAAACAATTGTAAATCTGTTCTTGGGCAATTTCATCTCTTTGGGCACAAAGTTATCTTTCCTGTGTCAGACACATTCTACTGGAAAAATTACTTATTGAAATTATTTCAGACCCAAGATGAAACTACTTTCCTTCAAAGAGAACTCTGCTTGCTTATGCCTCTACAGAGCCACCTTCAAATCAATTCAAGGCTTAATGCTCCTTGGCCTACCCAGGCTATGTGATGCCCACCCTGAGGAAACTGGCATATACCTGGTTTAACTTGGCTGTAGGGATATAGCCCTTCAGGATCCCTGTAAGTTGTGAGGACATTTTTCTATTCTGTTTTTTGATTGATTTGGGCTCAGGTTTATTTCTGTCTCCCATTCTCTGTGGCTCTCAAAACAGAATCCTAATGGCTAGGAATGACAAATGTCCTCCAGGCAAAAGTGGCTTCTAGAGTCTATTAATATCTTTAGGGACCTGTTGAGACCTGGGTTTGGTCCTGATTTGGCCCGTATTAATAATGACTGTTATCATATACTTGAGAGAATTTTCTTGGCCTAAAATTTGTTCTCAGGGTCGCCCAACAAGGTGACTGTTGGCAAGGGAAGGGGGTCTCTGAAGACTTGACAAGAGAAGGGGGTACTTATGAGTCACCATTGACATTGTGTGTGAGGAGGGGGTCCCTTTGGGGATGATGGAATGTGGCTCAGCTCCCATTTGGCTTTGGTGTAGTGGCTCTCCTGCGCTTGCCATGTGGTCCTCAAATCTTATCTTGTCGAAGCCATCAAGGAAGAGTCTGACAGCAAGACCAAAGTCGGACTCCTGTGGTCTAATCGCAGAAGTGACATCCCTCTGTAGCAGTTACTAAATTAACCAGAAGCTAGCTACCACCATGAGAATTCATGGGGTGGGGAATACCAGACAGCTGGGAGCCCCCAGAGACCCTCAAAGCTACTGGCATGGCCATCCTGGATGTCTATCTAGACTTGGAAGTATTCTATGGGACACCTCCTCTCTGCCTAGATGACACTTCATTTCAAAGCCTAGATGCACAAGAGTCTTGCCTATCTTGCTCAATCGTTGATTTACCTTCAGCAAATCATTGCCCTGAACCTTTGTATTCTGGCCTTTAAAGTAGAATAACAAACCATGCCCCTCCCCCCAAAAAAGTTCACACACCACCACAGCCTTACACTATGCAGTGTTGAAATATTTATAGATTGCTTGGCAAAATCCTAGTTTTGCCAGCCTTCTGGGTGTGCCTTGACCATCCTGAGTCTTTTTTTTTATTTTTATTTTTTTTGAGACAGAGTTTCTCTGTGTAGTCCTGGCTGTCCTGGAACTCACTCTGTATTTTTTTTTTTTTTTTTTTTTTTGAGACAGGGTTTCTCTGGGTAGTCCTGGTTGTCCTGGAACTCACTGTTTTTTGTTGTTGTTGTTGTTGTTGTTGTTTTTGTTTTTTGAGACAGGGTTTCTCTGTGTAGCCCTGGCTGTCCTGGAACTCACTCTGTAGACCAGGCTGGCCTCAAACTCAGATATCCACCTGCCTCTGCCTCCCAAGTGCTGGGATTAAAGGCATGCTGACCATCCTGAGTCTTAATCCTGCCTCAGGGTCCCCTTGAACTCTGAGCTCTCCGGGAGCCTGGTGCCTATGAAAGCCAGAAGGGGGTATTGAATTTCCTTATAGTGGAATCTCAGACAGCTGTGAGCCACCTTGTGAGTGCAGGGAATTGAACTTAACCCTCTGGAAGAGCAGCCAGCGCTCTTAACCACTGAGCCATGCGCAGTTGCTGGAGTCTGAGGTAAAGGCCTTATGACCCTCCTCAGCTCCACCTTCTACAGGGGAATGCCAGCAGGTTGGAGCTGTGGTTAACCACAGCTCCTCCGAGTAAGGTATTAATGGCTGATGTACCATCAGACTAGCATTCACAGAGAGATCCGGCAACCCCTAGGGCGTGGGCATGGGGACAGCAGCCAACCCCGTCAACCTTTCCCACTCGCCCTCTGACTTTGGTAGAGGTATCTTCAAAAGCAGGAGGCTTTCGCTTCTGAGCTAGGAGGAGGTATGACTTACCTCCAGCCACACAGAAGCCACACGCATTGTTTGGGAGGAGCAGGTTGACTCAGAGCCCTATGCCACACGGTAGAGGAAGCTATGTAGACAGGTAAGATGCCCCGAGAGAGTGTGACAGAGCCCTGACTAAGGACGAATGACCCCGGCCCAGCCGTGATCCAGAGTCACCTACCAGACCCTGTTCCTTCATCTCTGATGGACATTTTTCCCTTTCCCTGCCTCCCTTGCCAGTAGACCAATTTGTAGTCCTAGTAAGTGGCAAATTTGAAAGGGTTTCCTAAAGCATTTTCCAAACTTGGATTGAGCCTCACTACCCCTCAACCAACCCTTCCTTGCCCACCAGAGCAAAGACACAAGACTTTCCCTGGCTCCCAGAGTCTATCTGGAAAACGCTGCTCAAGTCTCAATCCTGACCCCACATCATCTTGGTGATCGTCCTTTCCTGTATAGAAAAGGGTCCCTCTACTACTGGATGCCTGCTAGGATCTACTAAATTTCCAGGGAGCTTCTAATCCACATCTTTCTGATCTATCTGATAAAAACAACCATCGGCCACCCGCTGTGCGTGTATGCATACCATCCTGTGCTGGGTAATGGAAATATGGCCTCTGCCACCAAGGGAGGAAAGTCAGCTTGTGAACCAACCAGAGTTCCCAGGGCAACAAAACTCAAAACAAGAAACTGACAGGTCTGCAGAAATCAGGTCAGGCTGCCCCACCTACCTCACTGCAGGCTTCCCAGGGAGGGAGACACTTAGGCTGAGACCCAAATATAGTAGGGGTAATGATATGGCTGCAGAGAGAAGAGTGGGCATGAGAGAAGAGCCACCCATGCAAACAGGGGTGAAAAGAGCAGGGCTGTCTCTGTAATTGCGACAGAGAAGGGGTTAGTATTGATTATCAGCTTGAGAAAACCTAGAATCACCCAGGAGACAAACCTTGGGTGTGCCTGTGAGGAAGCTTCTAGACTGAGTTAACTGAGGTGAGAAGACTCCCCCACCTGCCACCCCGACCCCCACTCCACACACACCTAACTACAGCAGCGCCATTGCATGCATCGGAATGCCCAGGACATAAAAAGGCAAAAACAATGGGCTGAACATTTGTATTCATCTATCTCTGCTTCCTGACTGTGCTAAGCCACCAACCACTTTAAGTTCCTACTGCCATTGCCGCCTTCGCCACTAAAGACCAACGTCTTAAATGGTGAGCTGAAATAAATCCTTCCTTCCTTCCTTCCTTCCTTCCTTCTTTCCTTCTGTTCTTTCTTTCTGCCTCCCTTCTTTCCTCCCTTCCTTTCTTCCTTCCTTCCATCCTTCTCTCCTAAAGTTACTTCCTCCAGTGCTTTGTGAATGGACTGATGCAGGGGCCACAGCAGTACCAGCACCGGGTTATGCTCAGCCACAGCACAAGAGCCAAGCACAAAAGCCACGAATCCCCTCTGCTCTGCATCAAGTGAGAACCCATGTGGATTCTCTTAATGCTTTCTCTAGGACTCTTTTTCAGAGTGGTCATTCCTCTTATCTCTGTAAATCCCACCTTCCCCTCGGTTGACTCCTGAATCATTTGTTCCTCAGACTTGTGCACACTGCTCTTCTCCAGCCCAGTCCCTACAGACAGCTAAGTGACTGCCTGCCTGGGCACAGGGTCTGTGGCCACATCCATACTGGTGCCTCTGAGGAGCTCTCAGGCCAATGGCCAGGAAGGCAGCCTTCTGGGAAGACTTGGGTGTTGGAGGGCACAGAAGGAAAGGGCAGATGGAAACAGAAAGTCAGGGATGATAAGAGGGGAGTTCTGGGCTGGAGAGATGGCTCAACGGTAAAGAGCACTGACTGCTCTTCTAGGGGTCCTGAGTTCAATTCCCAGCAACCACATAGTGGCTCACAACCATCTGTAATGGAATCTGATGCTCTCTTCTAGTGTGTGTCTGAAGACAGCTACAGTGTATTCATATACATAAAATAAGTAAATCTTTAAAAAAGAAAAAAGAGGGGAGCCTTATAAAAGCAATGACGTTTGGGCAAGTCCTGGGCTGCTTGCACAGTAGTAGTTCCAGGTCATCTGGCTCAGAGCAGGGTTGACCCAGAAACACCACTGATCACACAATTGCTGAGGAACAGGTTTCCGTGTTCTGCTATGAGTGATCCGTCAAGGAGACTGGCCCTTCATTTATTCAATAAGGACTTTAGTAAGAGGCAATTGCTATATGTTTTGTACATGCACGAGTCTGGCCTGTCCCCAGGGTTTGTTTCCTGAACATTCCAGGTGTACTGCTGCATCTGCTATTTGGTTTTTTGCTTTTGTTTTTCCTTTTCCCAGAGTTATATTCTTGCAGATGTCCACTCCTCTCCATTCATCATGTCACCTGCTAAACAATGTTTTATATCATCATCCTATTTAGAATTATAGAGCTCCTCCAAGCTCACCCCACCCTACTTGCTTTCATAGTTCCTTCACCTGACTTCCTAGACCCGCCCTGTGAGCTAAGAGCCCAGTTCACTGCTGGTCTTGAGAAGAGCCTGTTGCACGCCCTCACACAGATGGGGATTTTACACTTTGTTCACGGACACACTCTTAGGTTATTTACGCTCATAACAGAATCTGACATACATTGGTGCTTATCAAATATCTGGAGAAGGAATAATGGATTTGATAGTTTCCAGGTCCCAGGAGAGAAACCAGGGGAGGAGAAGATGTGTCTGCATAAAGCTTCGTTGTTCTAGAGAACTCTGACAGGAAGGTCATACAATGAGTGAGGTACAACTCCTTTGGAATGGACAAAGCCCATCAAGGACAGTCTGAGCTCTACTTCCTGAAAGACAGTGAGGAAGATGGGCTGGAGTTTTGCAGTCCCGTGCCTAATGCTTACATCAGTGTATATACACAGCCATATCCATACCCAGCTTCAGTCAGCCTCCTCAGCCCTCCTCGTCTGTCCCACCTCAGCTTTGCCTACCTTGTCTTGGCTAAGAATCCTGCTGGGTGAATTTTACAACAATCCCTGTATCTTAATATCCACCCCACTCCAGATGTGATTAAGATCCCTGTTTCTCATTCTTTCTAAGTCTTTGGCTTTCCTTCAGCCAGAACCCCATACCCCTGAGGTCCTTTACTAAGGTTTAATCCACTGGCTTTCTCACCCTGTCCTTGGCTATAAATGCTCCCTCCCCTTTGGCCTTGTTGCAATAGGAGTTGAGCCCCAATAGTCATAGCTCATGGAACTAGTCTTAAATTATTTTCTGATGCCGGGCGGTGGTGGCGCACGCCTTTAATCTCAGCACTTGGGGGCAGAGGCAGGCGGATTTCTGAGTTCAAGGCCAACCTGGTCTACAGAGTGAGTTCCAGGACAGCCAGGGCTATACAGAGAAACCCTGTCTTGAAAAACCAAAAAAATAAATAAATAAATAAATAATTGTTTTCTGATATTTAGGCAATTGTCAGAACAACTTCCCTTTAACAGGAATCCAAAACTCAATTAGACAGGATCTTTGACCTCAGAGTTTCAATTGGTAGGAATTCATATGCATGAATCAATAAGCAAATGCAAGACCCCAAGGAGCATGGTAAAAGTACGATCAAACGTTGAGGTTTGGTCTGTTGCTATGTATTATAATGCTAAATTCTGTACCCAAAGGTCTAGGCCTATGAGTGAATTCTCATGTTTACAAGATTTTGTTGGGCAAACCTTGTTCCTTGATTTAAAACTATTAGTTAAATAATATTGGCTACAGCCAATTACTGGAGGGATTGGAGGTAGGTGGGTTTTGAGTTACTTGGTTGGAGTGGGGAAGAGAGAGACCAGGAGAAGGAGGAAAAATGAGGACAGAGGAAGCCGACATGAAGGGAGATGGGCCATGAGCACGTGGCCAGGAGAAAGAGCACGTACCTGGGATACATGGCTGGGGAGGTGGCCAGGCCAGCCATTAGAAGAATGGTATTGAGGTGACCCTCCAGTAACTGTCAAAGCGAAATAAAATAACCACAGTCTGAGCCTCATTCATTTGTAAGCTAGTTGGGGATAAGCTTAAATTGCTTGTACTACCGTGAAATGTTGTCCAACTGCCCACTGAATATTTACTTTTACCCTCTGAGGTTAGCTGTCCTCACCCTTGGCCAGATGACTCTTTTCTGCAGTGGGCAGCAATGCAAGGACTCACAACTGATCAACATACAGAGAAGTGATGTGAATGCTCAGCCTTAAGTGGGTTATCTATGTCAATCCACCCCAGCTCTGGGAACGTTGTGGTAGAGGAGGCAGAGGGAATGTCAGAGCTGAAGGGCTGGAATGAAGTCTGTGGAATTCTGTCCTCTGGGTGTGAACATTACACTCTCAGAGTTACTGCAGCTATGGTCACCTTGTACCAGATCAAGGCAAAACTCCAGCAGGCAGCACTTGCTGGGGCGGGGAGGGGGGGATTGGAAGAGATATGTGAGATATGAACAGGGAGTTGGAGGTGGGAGTGATCAAAATATATTGCACACATGTATGAAATTGTCAAAGAATAAAAAAAGCGTTTTCTCAGCAAAAAAGCATGGACAGTTACTTCAGTCTGTGAGAGAGCCACAGAGTCCTGCAGAGAAGAGTAATGTGGGCTAGATTTGAAGGATGCAAAGGGCTTGTGATTCTAGAAGCTCAGTGATTAGAGGTAAAAAAAAAAAAATGACTATCTTCAAAGATAATCAACAAAATCGATCCTCGCCATTTAAAGCAACTAACTCTTTTCTCTCTTTTTCATGTGGTGTGTGTATGTGTGTGTGTGTGTGTGTGTTTGTATGTGTATGTGTCTGTGTAGGTATGTGTCTCTATTTGTGTCTCTGTGTGTGAGTGTCTGTGTGTGTGTGTCTGTGTAGGTATGTCTGTGTGTGTGTGTCTGTGTGTGTGTCTGTCTGTGTGTGCCTGTGTGTGTGTGTGTGTGTGTGTGTGTGTGTGTGTGTGTGTTTTCACAGGAAAGAGTCTCTAATCTAGAAGAATGTATCCACTGAAAACTGAGTAGTCTCCTGGACAGGTACTTTTGGGTGGGCTGTCATGAACAAGGAGAGATTGCTTCTAAGCCCAGAGTTTTTTCCTTGTGGAGTTAGCAAGCTATGCTTACTTTTCATGCAAGCTATTTTGTATGGAAGCAGATCCACATCATCTTTTTTTTTTTTCAATTTATTTTTTATTGGGTATTTTCTTTATTTACATTTCAAATGTTTTCCCCTTTCCAGGTCTCCCCTTCAGAAACCCTCATCCCATCCCCCCTCCTCCTGCCTCTATGAAGTTGCTCTCCAATCCCCTCACCCCCCACCCACATCATCTTTGCTGTTAGGAGCTGTGGGGGTAATAAACAGATCTCATCCCCACTGTTTAGTTGGAACGCCTGCTCATCCTCTGTACGAACTAAGAAACCCTTCTTCCCCCAACCCTGACCGCAATCAAAACACTTCAGGCTTAGAAGTAATCTCTCCTGCTTTCTGATGACCCACCCAAAAGTGCCCGCTAGGGGCTCAACTCTTGACCATGTATGGACAAAATCCCAGCTCCTCGCTGGCACGTCATCATTCCTTGACTAAACTCTATAAAACCCCCTTGCTTTAGTCCAGATGTGCGACTCCATCGACCTCTACCTATGGGATCAGTGAACCCATACAAAAGAACTGCTTCCTAATAAACCGGCCTTTATCTATTTTTAGTCTGTTCTCATCTGGCCTTTATCTGTGTTACAAATCGAGCGAAAAGGCCTATCGCCCACCCTTCAGAAGGGCATGTGGGTTTCTGGGTGAGTAGCTGATGAAATGTTTCAGGGTCAAAGGAGTATGTGTCCTGCATGGTGAAGATGAGGAAGCATGGGAGTACTTGGGAGACAGTAGAGTCCTCCTCCCTGGATGCAGGGTGGTTTGAGTTGAGAGGGAAAGATGAAACCTGGCCCTGAAATCAAAAGGCAGGAGAGGCTTTGGGTTCCTAATCTACCAGCTCGGTGGGGAGGGGGAGGGGGGGGGGGGGGCTTCAAAGCCGGCCCTGAGTGAGGAAGCGGACAAGGCGTGTGGAGTACACAGATAGCACGGAGTTGCTGATGCCGAAGAATGAGGTGGAGGTGCGGGAGGAGATGTGAAGGCAGAGTTGTAAGGAAGGTGCAGATGGAGTGGAGCACGCACAATTGCAGGTGGAGGAGCAGGTGGCACGGGAGCTCAGGTGATGGGCAGGTGAGGGTGGGGCGAGATATGGAAACCAGGCACCTGCCTCGGGAAAGTGGTGCAGACCCATACAAACTTGGGGGTCATTAGACGATGTTACGAGAAGGGTTTCTCAGCTCCCCAAGTACAGCCCTGTCTACAGACTCCAGAGACAGGAAAGGAGGAACACCAAAGTCACAGTAGAAGACGCCAAGGAGGACTGTATTGGTGTTCTAGCAGGTTGGCATCCGTGTGAGGAGAATGCTCCTCCGGGATGGGTCCAATTCCTCCAGATAATTGACTGGTCTTCCACCAGATCAGCCACTTGGTGGCGCTGTGAGTATGAAAGGAAGGCACTGTAGCCAATAAGCCTTTTGCAAGACCGGAGATGTGACTTGGAGAAAAAGTCTAGGGGCAATGTAAGGAGCTCAGCCGACATCCGGGCCCCAGCAGGAAACAAATACGGACTTGGAGAGGTCCTGTGAGACACCAGGAGGCAGACGGGGCAGGAATGACGACTGTCTGTCTCATGACCAGGAAACTGGGCTCTCGAGGTTGTGGGACCTATTCAGCTTTCCTTGACTCCATACTGTTTGGTTAGGAAAGGGCATATGTGTGCAGTGAACAATACAGGGGAAGGGAGTCTACAGAGAACTGGTGAACTCTAGCTGACCCAATAGACCTCCGATATGGAGGAAAAGGAAGACATGCAAAGTGACCCAAAACTGGGAAACCTACAGGTCAAAAAATGAAGCAGAGCTGGGTGGTGGTAGCACACACCTTTAATCCCAGCATTAGGAAGGCAGAGGCAGGCTAATCTTCATGAGTTCAAGGCTAGCCTAATCTATAGAACAAGTTCCAGAACAACCAGAGCTACACAGAGAAACCCAGTCTTGAAAAGACAAACAAGGACAGTGGTGGTGCATGCCTTTAATCCCAGCACTTGGGAGGCAGAGGCGGGCGGATTTCCAAGTTCAAGGCCAGCCTGGTCTATAGAGTGAGTTCCAGGACAGCCAAGGCTATACAGAGAAACCCTGTCTCGATAAAACAAAACAAAACCAAAAAAAAAAAAAAAAAAAGAATTAAAAAAAAAGACAAACAAATAAACAAATAACAACAACAATAAAAAATGAAGAGCAGCCTGTTAGGACAAGGCCTTGACTGAGCATGGCTGTTCTCCAGCCTCTCAGGACACCATGCCTGCTAAATGTGGACATTGTCACAGTAGGGTGACAATGGATAGTAATAATAGATCATAGGTTTCAAAAAAAAGGGGAGAGCTGGAATTTGGTTTTGAGCAGGGTCTCTGTGTAACCTTGGGACTCTCTATGTACACCCAGGCTGGCCTCAAACTCAGAGACTGCCTCTTCCTCCCAAACTCTGGGATTAAAGGTGTACACCACCACACCCTGCCTAAAAGCTGGAGTTTTAACCCTGAGGAGGATTTCTTGCCCAGCACGTAAAGGCCCAGCACTGAAGAGTTGTCAGCACCCAGGGGTACCTAATGCCCCCTTCTGGCCTCCTTGGGCATTGCATGCACAGAGCAGCATAAAATAAAAATATTTTTAATGGGTGTCTCTGTGTATGTGTGTGTGTATGTGTGTGTGTGTGTGTGTGTGTGTGTGTGTGTGTGTGTGTGTTCTTAGGAGCCACATACCTGGTTATTTTGAGGCAAGGGTTCTCATTGGCCTGGAGTTTGGTGGAATGGGTAGGGTGGCTGGCCTGCGACACCCAGGGATTCTTCCCTCCACCTTCCCGGGGTTGGGATTACAATCACCACCATCATGCTCAGTATTTCTGCTTGAGTCCTGGGATCAAACTCAAATCTTCATGTCTGCACAGCATTCTCACTTCATCTACTGAGCCATCTACACAGCCCTGGGTAACACTACTAACTAGCACATAAAGACAGACAATTGTGCATATTATAAGGAAATACTGTATGATAATTATATATACATGTGTGTATAGATATGTATATATATACATACATACATATAATACACATATATATATACACACACACAAATTCCATAATTGTTTAAATCACATTAAACATGTTTCCTCAAAAGTTATTTTTATTTAAAAATTTTTTTCCTAAGACACTCCCCCCAAACAAACCAAAATCATCTGTGTTTATACTAATCCCCTCCAGTGTTCACACTATTGGTGACAAAAAAAATCCCCTAGTGCAACTTTTATCACAAGCCTAAGGAGTTGGGGTGTGGAGACCCACGCTCTGAATTTCAGAGGTAGAGAGACAAAAGCGAGAAGATCTGGAGGTCAAGGTCACCCTTGGCTACACTGCAAGTTCAAGGCCCGCCTGGGCTGCATTTGATCTTGTCCCAAAGAATTAAACAACAAAGCAAAAGCAGACAGAAACCAGGGAGGCTGAGGGTGTGCTGCTCAGTGGTGGAGGCTGCCTGCCACTGCGAGGCCCTTTGGTTTGATCCCCAAAACCACAGAATAGAAGAAGGGGAGGAGGTGGGGAGGAACGTCATCAGGGAAGCCTGAAAGCTCCATCGCTGCTTCACACTACGAAGAAGCTATCCCTCCGTGCTGAATGTTTTTCTTCTGTTCGACCAACACTGCCACTGCGCATTGCTGGGCAGCGGGGGAGTCCTGCATCACACAATGACCCTGCCTCCTGACATCACGCTTATGGGGCGGCCTCTGTGGCAAGCAGCCATCTGCAAAACTGGCTACAGAAATGATGGTCTGATTTCTCAGGCAAGGTCCGAAAGACTGCCCTGCTTTCACTGTGGGGAAGCTGGCCACTTTGTTGTGGGGGACACGCCAGCAATCCCGATGGGGAGCCGCTGAGGACCCCTTGCCAGCAGCCAGCACCAGCTTGCCAGCCATGCAGAAAGCCACCTTGGAAGCAGTTCTCCAGCCTCAGTCGGACCTTTTGGGAACTGATGTTCCCACAGGACAGACAGTTGGATGAAATTCCTGGAGACCCTGAGCCACAGCAACCTTCTACTCTGCCCTCACCGCCCCACTCCCCCCTCCGCCCTGCCCCCCAACAACATACTCTCAGATGTTCCAGAACCACCCCATCACTGTTCCAAATTAAATAGAAAATGCCCTCCACAGGCTCGTGGATTTGAAAATGGGCTCTACCTGACAGTCCTGTTCGCCAAGGCTGTGGAAACTTCTAGACATGGGACTGCTTAGTCTCATTTGCAGCATATATAGTTCCTGCTTCCTGGTTCAGCCTCAACTTGAGCAGCTCAGCCATGGGCTCCAACCTCTTAAACCATCACCACCGACCTCAGTCCTCTAAACCAGGAGCCTTGAGT
>JADRCD010209270.1:0-10241 GCA_019843815.1 Montemys delectorum | reverse complement strand
GTATGGACATGATCACATAGATGTCTGAATGGGTGCATGTGTGTGCACATGGGTGTGCATGCACGAGCCTGCAGACGTGCAGATCAGATGTCATTCTTGACCACTCTCCACCTTATTTTTTGAGACAGGATCTCTCACTGAACTCGCAGCTCATTGATTTGGTAGCCTGGTTGGCAGCAAGCCCCAGGGGTCTTCCCTGAATGACACGTGCGCACACATTTTCACAGCTGGTCTTTCATGGGTGCTGGGGATCTGAACTTGGGTCCTCATGCTTATACAGCAAGGAGCTTATTCAGTCCCCTTCTTTGATCATTTTCTTCAGGGTGAGTCGTGAGATGACTGAGGATTGTCATCCCTAGGGAGAGAAGCGGGATGCTTTGCTATGACTGTCTACCCCAGAGATCCGCTCCTCTCTTGTTCTAACTTCCCAAGGCAAGTCTAGAGCTGAGCTGCGCTGTTCGAGGAGTGTGGCCACTCCTGGGCCAGCAGGTTGGGAGCCTCACAGCCCTGAAGCATGTCCTACAGAGCTGACTTTATCCTTTTCCCTGTTTTTGTGAAATTTCTCCCCAGTGGCGGACAGTGCCATCTGCCCCTGTCCCTGTTCCATCTTCCCTGTACAAACCTTTGTCCTGCCTGGCTTGACACCCTCTGCTGTACAGCAAGGCACGAGTTAAAAATCAAAACCTGCAACAAAGAGCGTCCCCCCTTACATTTTTTATGAGCTGTAACATCTCCTGAGAGGGCAGAGTTGTTCTTCTAACCTGCAGATTGATGACCCTACTTCCATACGGTGTCAGCTGAGGGAAGAAGCAATTAAAAGCAAACGCAGGGGGCTGCCAGGTTTTGCCTCAAGAGCTCCATCTCCAGCCTTAGCTTCAGCAGTTGCCCCAAGCCCTAAGAAGACCCCAGAAGTTTCATTAGGGCCAGTGGGAATCCCACAGTAACCAAACAGATGACAAGTCAGAACGGAGTGACTCCGGCAAGGCTGTGGCCATCTGCAGCAGTTTGGCTCCTGTCCTGTGCCGAGCTCAGCTTGGGGGCTGCTCATGGGGCATCTGAGAATCATACCCTGCAGCCCAACCAGACAAAAAGCTCGGGTTTTTTTTTTTTTTTTTTTTTTTTTTCCATTGTTCTGAGTCACCCGGTGACCAGCAGAGGGCACAGAAACACTTCCTTCTGCCAAGGAGTTCACTCTTTCTCTGGGAACAAGCCCAGGGCTGTGTTGTGTAGCTTCTGAACATTCTAGTTTTCGAAAAGACAGGGAGGCTGATAAGTGTGGAGATGTACGGACCTCCTGATGGAATGGAAAATGATCTTCCTGCTCTAGCCAGTCTGGAAGAGAACAACCCCATTGCTTGTCAGCATCTAGGGAGAAAGGGAGCAAGTAAGGCAGTACCAGACCATCCTCCAGTCCCATGGACCACAGATGCTTCACCCTAGTGCTTTTGGAACAAGCTGCCCTCCTCCAAGACCCAGTTTCCTCTCCTGCATTCATTTCTAAGCCACGAACACAGATCGAATGCCAGCACAGTGCCACCTCTCCCTGTCCTGGCAATTGGCAGTGGCTAGGGGAGAGGCAGGGCAGGTGGTCTCTGCACACCCTGGAGCCACGGAGCCCTGCCAGTCCCTAAGGCTCTCTGCTTCCAGCAGAGGGCTTAGTGCAGGTTGGCTGCATTTGATGGAGCTGCTGGCATTTGGTGACTAACTGCTTCCTCAACGGAGCGGTACCTGCAGACTTTTGATAAGAGCAGCCATTTCTCTATCCTCAGTGGGCCACCCATCCACAGAGGACACACAGAGGGAAGCTTTTGTGGCTCTTTGGCGGTGGGAGGGCAGGGAGGGGGTTGGCCTGAGCTCCCAGTTCAGCCCAGACTGGCCGGGCGAGAAGAAGGCGAGCACAAACCACAGCCTGTTCTGCATTCCAAATCATTACAAAGGTTCCTCCAAGCCAAGACAGTAAACACATAAGAGATGTCAAGATGCTGTTGTGACAACGTTTTTGCTGTCACCTAGGAGAGACAAGGCAGGTCATCTCTAGAGCAGACAGAAGTCTGGGCTGAGTCCTATGTACACAGGAAGAGAAAGCTGTCCAGGGAATGTCATTCTTACACACTCTGTGCCCACCCCCCATACCCTTCTCCCTCCTCTCCCCCCACCCTACCTCACTTCCCCTTCCTTGTCTCCTGTGACATGCCTGCTGTTTTTCCTTGTGCCTTTATAAACTGAAAATTCTCAGCTTGAACTGATGGAGGGAATCTTTTGGTAATTTCAATGTAAAAAATGTGTTTGATTTGATTCTGAAATTTGCTTTGACCACCTGTTCTCTGTTCCGTCTGTATACTCAGAGAGGGATGTGCCATGCAGTGCCTCTGATGTCCTTCTGCAAAAGGCATCCTGAAGTCCCCGGAACCACAGGGGTCTACAGAACCTAGATGCTTCAGAGGTCCTCAGGGTCTTCCCATGGGGTCTCCATGGCTTCCCACACAGCAGACTAGACTAGCAAGGAACAGATGGTAGAAGGTGACCTCCCAGGTGACACTGATGGAGGAGGCAAACAAACAGACAAAAAAAAAAAAATTACCCACGGACCAACTATTTGTGTGAGAAGTCACAGAAGCCCCACAGGCGCAGAAGGAAATATGACCCAGAAGGCTGTCCACAGCCAGAGACTTGGCCCAGAGGCCGCTCCATGCTTCTTTATCGGCCCAGTAGGTACCATAAAGCTCTGTGACTTCTCTCCCTGGAGGCCAGAAGGACATGAGAGCCAAGGAGGGCAGGTGTTGAAAGCATGAGACCTAACAAAGCATTGGTGAGAGCGAGGCAGCTTTTACCCTGAGCACCATTGGGGGAAGAGTTGAAATCCTAAGATCTCAGGGTGGGAGGTGGTGACTGGCTTGCCGATTGCTTGTCCCTTGGCTCCCACCAGCGTGCCTGGAAGCATTCTAGAGTTACGTGTGACTGGGAAACCATCCAGAGTTCCTCTTCCTTCACCCACTTCGTACCCATTTCACAGATGATCAAAGACTACCTGGGACAGTTCAATTCCAGACAGCAGCAGAGCCAGGCTGAGAACAGAGCTGAGTTCCCTGTTTTCCTGATAGAGGAGTGTTGTTATCTCCTTTGCCTTCTTGGCTCTTCGGGTTCGAGGGTCGGGGAGGGTTTCTTTAAAGGGATGATCATTCGATTCCTAAAGGGCAAACTGGGAAAGTTGGCGCTATCCTGGAATCAAACACAATGTCCCAACATTCCTAGTGGAAATGGGGCTGTATTACTTAGGTCTGCCACTGGGTGACGCCTTTGGGCCACACATCCGTGAGCTGCAGAAGAACACGCAAACCCTTTTTAAAAATAAATGAAATATTTAATACTACTAATGAGCAAGTACATCTTACTTTGGGTGGAATTCGATGGCAGATTGAATGGACTCTCTGCCTTATGGGTCATCTGAGTTCACCCTCCCCATTCACTGACAAGACTATGTGTTCTGTTGACTGTGGCTGTGTCCTCTGCACAGCAATGGACCCTTCACTATCTCACTGAGGACACTGGCCTGTCCCCTTTGCAGGGGGAGGATGTGCTCTCCAGCCCTGGGTCCCACTGATAGAATGCCCTGGAGGATCTTGGGACAGGAGGGTGCTGGGAACTGCTTTGGCTCTCTTGACTGAAGTTCTCAGTGGAACATCGTTCATACCGTGTTCAGTCAGTAGCTGAGCGATTATAGAGAGGCAACTGGAAATGAGGGTGGATATTTTTCTCTCACACTCCCTAAAGAGTCTTTTGGTAGAGATGCCTCTTCAGTTTTGTGTCTGACAAATCCTCTCTAAACTGTTATTGAAGACCTACTAGGTGCCTAGCACCATGTTGAGAATGCCTTGCCTCCTCCCCACCCCCACCCCCCCACCCCCCCCCCTCCCCCGGCATTTGTTGCTCTCTAACTTGAGTGGCTGGCTCATTCTAGATAAAATGTCTTTTATAATTTCAGCATTCTGCCTGCTTTTGTGACATGTTCCTTTTAAATTTATTTATTTATTTATTTATTTAATTCCTGTATGTGTAGATGCCTGCCTACACCACATGCATACAGTACCTGGGGAGGCCAGATGATAGAATTTGGATTTCCTAGAACTAATTACAGAAAATTGTGAGCTGCCCTATGTGGAGGCCAGGGACCGAACCCAGGTGCTCTGGAAGAGCGGCCATTGCTTTTAACTGCTTCGTAGAGTCTCTACTCTCCTTT
The DNA here is from genome assembly GCA_019843815.1 of Montemys delectorum. Taxonomy (NCBI): domain Eukaryota; kingdom Metazoa; phylum Chordata; class Mammalia; order Rodentia; family Muridae; genus Montemys; species Montemys delectorum. The sequence continues at coordinate 6,004 of JADRCD010209270.1, read as the reverse complement.
TCCTTATTTTGGTGTCCTAACTGACCCCAGCCAGGTTTGACACTCACACTGTGTAGAGACCTGCATGAGGGATAGTGGATATTTTTCTGCACGCAGAATTTCTATTTCCCAGAAACATTTGGTAATCTCTGGAGATACTTGCTAGTTGATGTAGCTTAGAAGATGCTGCTGATGCCTAACGGGCCATGGGGAGGGGCGTGTGACTTGGTGCTTAGTGTTCTATGAGATCGCCCCTCTACAACAAACAGGAATTCCCCGGCCTGAATGGCTACTGTGCTGGGGTTATGAGTTCTCTATGCAGAGGGAAGAGAGCATCTTGCTGGCCCCTGGAAGCTCACATCTTCTTACATATACTTTTTACTCTGTCCTCAGCAATAGACCTTGTACTTTCAGCAGCCCTGTGGAACTCACACATGGCGTCAAGGCAGGTCGGGGGAGGGACACACAACATCAGCTCTGGAACCACCTCTAGCAGAGTCCAAATAGAACTGACTGTGTTTCTGCTTTCATTCCAGGTTCTGGCTGGCTGTCCAAGATCTGAAGAAGCAACCTCTACAGGACGTGGCCAAGAGGGTGGAGGAAATCTGGCAAGAGTTTCTAGCTCCTGGAGCCCCAAGTGCAATCAACTTGGATTCTCACAGCTATGAGATAACCAGTCAGAATGTCAAAGATGGAGGGAGATACACATTTGAAGATGCCCAGGTTTGCTCATTGACCCAAATTATTGTCACAGGGCATTTCTTAATCACTTCACAACTTGACCCTTTAATACAAGTCAGAGGTTTTACAAGTAGTTAGACGATCAGCTTTCACTATTTACAAGTCAATCAGTAGAGACTATTCCAGATAAGTATACAGTGCAATTCCAATATCTTTCTCTTAGGATGCATTACTACACAGATACAGAAAACTGTAGTTCTTTAAGTTAGGATGCTAACTGGAATAGCGCCCTGGTGAACCCATCATGAGTTAAAATAGCTTATTAAAATGTACTCACTACACACATCAAAGTTTATCATTCTCAGAACACTGTCAGGGATCTGCCCTTTCCCTTGGGAGTACAGGCTGACTGGGAGCTTCAGCTCACTCACTACCCAGTACCTAGAAAGAGGACCATACCAAGCAGCTCTAGTTGGAGAAAGATCAAGATCTGAAGTCTATTGAGTGTCCATTGCTTACGCACCGTTGTAACTTCAGGGTACCGTAAGTCAAACCACTATGTGTTGTAGGACCATTTGTATCTTATCTTTTCTAGAGGAAAAAAAAAAGTGATTTACAGAATTTTACAAAAGCTAAACCCCTCTACAAGGTTGGGAGTAGACTGAAAACAGTAATATGACACCGTTAAGGTGGGAATTGTACGCTGGCCGGGTCAAGAATCAAGTCCACACCTGTCCAGCTGTGACACCCACACTTTGCACTGCTTCTGTGTTGGCTGTCCCCATGCAGTTAGTGTTTTCTGAGCATCTCTGTATTCCAGGCCCTGAATAAAGGTGAGACACCACAAAGAACAGATGAGAGCCCCTGTCCTCAGCGAGGCCCAAGTGAGAGAGACAGACAAATCAGTAGGTCATTTCAACCATGGGAAAAGGTCCCAAAGGCCTGAGCTCTGGGATTAAATGAAGACCACAGGAAGGATTTGACCCTGCAGGTCGCTGTCAGGATACCTACAGATGCTGTTGGCAGAGAATTCGAGTGGCTTGCCCTGCCGTCACCATCCTATCTAGGATAGTCTACACAGCTATACCAATGCAAACAGTGACATGAAGCCATGACCAGTGTCCCTTGTCCCTCACTCGAGATTTCAGACTAGAAACAGCTCCTCATCCACCCCTTTCTCCCCTACCTTGGTGTTCACTGAATGCCCATGCGGGCAGATTTGACTCAGTCTCCACCCAATGACAACATGGGGCCCTCATGGTCTTTGTAGCTTTGGAGTGAAATCCTTAAATCACAAGGACTCTTTTTTTCCCCTGCCATATCTTTGTATATGTTCTCCAGGACAATATGGATGTGACTCAGTAAGGGGGCGTGCAAAAGCTCTTTGGGGAACCCCTGTGCAGATGGCCTGAGACACAGAGGCCATCATGAGGTTATAAGGCTATGAAACCTCAGCAACACTGGCCGAGCCATGATGTTCCCAGTCTCTGTGACACCCCAAGGGTGACACTGGGGAGGGTTTGCTTTAGTACGTCTTCATGGAGACTCTTGAACATAAATGAGGGGAAAGAGCAGAAACACAAACCTTTATAAGCCTTCAGCCAACGTCAAAGGCCATTGGCGTGTGACCAATCTCCTTATCCCTATGTCCCTGCCTACATTTTACCTGGTACCCTGTTAGGACAGTACCCTTTTTGTTTTAACATTGCCACGAGACCATTATCACAATTTAATAAAATGTCAATAACTCCTTAATACCATCAGGAAGTGTATGTACTTTTAATAGTCCCATAAATAATTTTTAAAACACCATTTAAAATCAGATTCCAAATAAGGGCTGCGTAATGCTATAAACCAACATGTGTGTTCTTAAATTATACTTTAATTATCTTTCTCCCCTCTCCAACCCCTGTGCATATTTGATGAAGTCAGGCCACCTCTCCCCCTTCCCCACCTCCCTTCCTCCATCCTCTGTGGATATTGGACGAAGTTAAATGTTTCATCCTGTGAAAGCTTCAGTCTGCATCTTTCTGGCAATGGCCCTGTGGTGCCACACAACTTGTTCTTCTGTCACCCATATTTGCTATCAATTGGGTGTGTGACTTTGACATTCAATTAGGTTTAGCTTTGCCTTTTGTGGACTTTATTGTGCTGTCCTGTCACAAGGCATGCAATGATGTCTACATGTCTTTGTGTCTTTGTGTGTGTGTGCCTGCCTGTCTGTCTGTGTCTGTCTCACTGTCTCTTTGTGTGTGTGTGTCTGTCTGTCTGTCTCTCTCTTTCTCTGTATGTGTCAGTCTCTGTGTGTGTCTGTGTATGATTGTCTCTCTGTGTATCTGTGTGTCTGTGTATCTGTGTGTCTGTCTCTCTCTTTCTCTGGGTATGTGTCTGCATCTGTGCGTGTATATGTGACTGCGTGTGTGCCTGTGTGTGTATCTGTGTCTGTGTGATATCTTAGCCATTTCTGGTGTTTGTTGATCAACTCCATTAGTTAATTGGGGTTGTGAAATTGTGATGTCCTCATTTTAGCCTTCGTGCCTTATTGATGAGCTGCAAAGCTTCCAACAGGAAGGACTCCCCTCAACTGCTAGCCCATTACTTACTATTGCAGTTCATTTAAAGAGGGTAGGAGACCATTTGATTCTTTCTTTGTTGCTGGTTTCCAGCACAGTGAGTGACCTGGTATCACCTTCATTTGGTGGCTGATGGGAGTTTTTGTTTTGTTTTCAGTGTCTTTTAAACTCAGGAGTTTTAAACACATTCAGTATATTTTATGATCTATTTTACTGATTTTTTTATTGATGTCTATAGTTTTACCGTGTCTAGCCAGTTGGTTCCTTCTGATGTAACGCCATTAATCTTTGGTATCATCCAAATATCAAGGAAACACCAAGATTCTGGGGTCTGTCCTGGCTCTGGAAAAAGCCACGTCGCTAAGGACCCCTGGTTCTTCTCAGAAGGAAATGCTTAGTGTTCATGGTCCCTGAGTTGTTTATTTGTTTGTTTCTCAGTGTTTTTAGTGGACAGGCTAAGAAATAAATTGTAATGTATAATAGGGATACATTTAGCCGGGCACATTTGTAAATCTAGCAATTGGGAGACTGAAGCAGGGAGATAGTTGAGAGTTTGAGGCCATCCCACCTCCCCTGCTCCTCTCTCTGTCTCTGTCTCTCTGTCTCTGTCTGTCTGTCTGTCTCTGTCTCTGTCTCTCTGTCTCTGTCTCTGTCTCTCTCTCTCTCTCTCTCTCTCTCTCTGTGTGTGTGTGTGTGTGTGTGTGTGTGTGTGTGTGTGTGTGTGTGTATAGAGGGAGGGGAGTAGGAATGAACACAAGTTCATATCGAAACTTTCAGTTTAGCTGTAGAATCACAGGGCAGTTCTCCTCAGCCTCTTTTTGTACCTCCATTTCTCCTCCCTTTAGGCTCAGCATCTCACCCTCAAACCCCCACAGAGGAAGTGTGATCACCCACCTGCTTTATGTTCCCAGCATAGTCTTAGGCCCAGGCAATATGATCACAGCCTGTGATTAACTACTACACAGTTGTCCATGGTCTGCTTAACAAGTCCTGCCCTTCTAGATGCGTGCATTCTTCCTTATTCAAGGGATACTTGATGAGAGAACTTGAGAAATAAGTACGTGATGTCTTGATAAGATACTGAATACCTGGCCTTGGTGAGTACAGTTGTGTGATCTTTCAGGTACTTCCAAAAGCCTGTGAGGTAGAGTTGACAGGGAGATAGAGCTAGACCTAACTTGTATAAATTTAAATAAATCTCTCTTCCTAAGCCAGGTCCCACTCTTAGCTTCTTCTCTGTTGTTCACATATAAGTGTGTTTCCACATATAAAAACACAGTCCTCCTAGCAGCCTCACTTTGGGAATGTCACCTAATGTTCTGGCTAGTTTTATGTCAACTTGACACAAACTAGAATCATTTAGGAAGAGGGAACTTCAAATTGAGAAAATGCCCCTACCAGATAGACCTGTATAACTTTTTTTTAGAATTGATTGATGATTGACATGGCAGGGCCCAGCCATTGTGGGTGGGATCATCCCAGGCCCATGAGCCTGGGGTGTATGAGTAAGCAGGCTGAGCAAGCCATGGGAAGCAAGCCAGTAAGCTGCACCACTCCACGGTGTATGCTTCCTTTCCCGCCTCTAGGTTCTTGCCTTGAGTTTCTGCCCTGGCTTCCTTCAGTGATGGAGTGTGGCCTGAGAGATGTAAGATGAAACCAACCATCTTCCTCCCCAGGTGACTTTGGTCATAGTGTTTTATCACAGTAATAGAAACAATAGCCAAGACACCAAATTTCCTTAAGTTTCCCTTCCCTCTCCTGTCAAGCGGAGCTATAGCAGAACTTCCACCTGTGGTGAGAGGTGAAAAGAGGCAGATGACCACAGGCTCACAGAAAGAAAAGGAAAACAGTTACTATTTTATTTTCCTAAAGGTATTAACATGTTTGGTTCTTCTATGCTAAGTATATTTGACAAGTTTCACATATTTGCTTACATTAGCATACGCAGATAACCCCTCTTTCGGTATACAGATGTTTCTTGGCTTACGATGGGTTATACTCCAACCAACTTACCATAAGTTGAAAATAGCAGTAAGTCAAAAGATGCATTTAATACACTTCGCCGACCCCGTGTCCAGGCTGGGTGCCGTGGAACACTGGTGAACATTTGGTTTTCCCTCTTGGGATCCTGTGGCTGAGCTATGGCTGTAGCTTGTGCCCCTGCTGCCCAGCATTTGGAAAGATCACTTGTCATGTGGCCAGGCTGGGAGATGATCAAAGCTCAACATATAGTTTGTATGAGACACGTGTAGCTTTCACACAACTTTGAAGTTGAAAAATGTCAATCAGATTATCCCTCAGAACTACGGTCACCGTCAGGAGCCACCTGTACCTTCCTTCCTTCCTGTGGTAAGTCTGGTCAGGCTGCAGGCTGTGACACAATGGCAGACTGGGTGACCAAGGGAATCTTTGGTCTTCTGGGTCCTGAGGCTGGGAACTCTGGGATTTAAATGCCTACAGACTCATTTTCTGGTATCACCTCATCTTGGCTTCTGGAGAGCCACCATCTTGCTGTGTCCCAACCTTCAAGTAGAGAAAGCTCTTTGGTATCTTCATTTTACAAGAACCCCAATGCCATCGAGGCTCCACCCCCATGACCTCATCTAAACAGCATAGTATCCCAAAGGCTTCATCCCCATCCAACACCACGATACGAGGAGGCAGGCCTTCAAGGGCATGGGCTTTGGAGGGGTGCAAACTTGGTCCATAACAGGGTGATTAGGAAAATCATTTTACATCAAATGAGAGAGCAGTTAGAGAGCTAAACTTTT
>JADRCD010209269.1:8596-21342 GCA_019843815.1 Montemys delectorum | reverse complement strand
TAGAAAAACCATCAGGGTCAAGAGACCCAAGTTAGTATCCAACCTCTCCTTCTTACTAGTTATATGCAAATCTCTCTTAACATATGCATATATACATATATATATATATGTATATATACATATATATACACATATAACATATATATACACACACACACATATATATACACCATACATATACATATATGATACATATATGTACATATCATACATATATGTACATATCATACATATATATTAAAAATACTCATATGTTTATATGTCATATGATATATACATATATACAGCCTTTGTACATATCAGGTAATGTAGATACTCCTGCTGTGCAATGCCCCAAAACACAATTCATAAAAATTAATGTGTAAATTTTTCTTTTGCACATTACGTTGTTAATTGCTTCTTCACTTACATGTTTCATTCCCTAGTTAAAGTACAGTATCTGGTCTTCTAACAAACTCATCCTTCATTTTGTCATTACCTATTAACTATATCAAGTGATCCTAAAATCTCGTCCTTGGATAGGAGATGTTAATATTACCTAAAACTTCTCATAATGTACAAACATAATTTCATCAAAATTTGTTCTGAAGAACAAATGAGCTGGGCAGTGGTGGTGCATGCCTATAATCCCAGTACTTGGGAGGAAGCGGCAGGTGGGTTTCTGAGTTCAAGTCCAGCCTGGTCTACAGAGTGAGTTCCAGGACAGCCAGGGCTATACAGAAAATCCCTGTCTCAAAAAAAAAAAATTAGGTTCTTGGGCTTATTGGTAAATGCACAGGTGATGGACTACTTAATGAAGTGTATACCCTCCAATACAAAGCCTTTACATATGCATATATATAATATATATGACATATGTGCATTATATATTTATGAGTATATACATATATATGTATACATATACACAAAAATATATACACATGTGTATATATATTAAGCAAAGAGAGATTTGCCTGCATGAAAGCTGCCATGCTTCTTGCCAAGATGATAATGGACTGAACCTCAGAACCTGTAATCCAGCCCTAATTTAATGTGGTCTTTTATTGTGGTCTTGGTCATGGTTTCTCTTTTGGCAAAGGAAACTGTAACTAAGACAGAAGTTGGTACCAGGGACTAAGGTATTTCTACAATGGGCCTGACCATGCTTTTGTTTGTAGGAATATGGATTTGGAGATTTTGGAAAGCCATGAAAAGCTATAAGTGATGATTAATGGTCAATCCTAGTTGGTATATGGAAGAAATTTTTTTCAGAGGGTGATTTCTACTGTGCAGACCTAGCCCAAGAGGTTTCAGTTGAGAAGAATTTCAGTATGTGGTCTAGAGACTGTATTGTTTGTTGCACTGAAGAATATGTTGCTTTTAGACTTTTTCTGAAGAGTCTAACTGTGGCTAATGTAAATATATATATATATATATACATAAAGTTATATATATCATATATGTATATACACATATATATGTATATATACATATGTTCCAGGACTGGAAGGTGGGAAACAGAAAGTTGGTGATAATATAACAATTGAGCTATGTTCCAGCTCCCATGCAGCCCTAGCTTTAGTGTTAAAATTAGAAGGGCGTACTGGGTCAACATATGTATATGTGTATATATACATATGTCTCAAAAAAGGCCAGCAGATACTTTTAGTTTATTTTCATGAAGAAAACTTTGATTAAGCATAGCAAACCTTGAAAAGAAAAAAGAAAACATTATGGTCCAAAGAATAAAAAAGCAACAAGAAGGAAAATGGACCTAAATCTTCTATTCAAGGAGGAAAACTTATTAAAGGAGTGGTGACTTTGGAGTAATATTGAATCAAATTAAGATTATTGTTTATACATTTCCTGTTGAACAAGGGATAGTTATATCTTGGCATAATTATTACCTGATTATTATTATCATTTGGGCTTTTAATCTGAAATGAACTACAATCCAGAAATCAAGCACATTTGTGATTCACATATTCAGGCTAGAAGATACAAGATTTGATTTAGATCTTGAGTAAGAGTGGTCGTGAAGAGCGTGTGTCTAGGCACAGAGGTACATACATTTAATCTCTAGAGACAAGGGCATGAGCTCTGAGTTCAAGGCCAGTCTGGGACAGAACAATTTCTAGGTGATTAAAAGCTTAAGTCTAGGCATAGCGGTACACGGCTTTGATCTGTATATTTAAGAAACAGAGTCATACATATCTCTGAGTTCAAGGTCAATCGACAGAGCAAGTTCCAGGACAGGAAGGTGGGAAAAAGAAAGTTGGTGATAATGTAATATAACTATTGAGCCATGTTCCAGCTCCCATGCAGCCCTAGCTTTAGTGTTAAAAATAGAAGGGTGTACTGGGTCAATTGATGCTAGTTTGCTGTAGCTATGTAACTAGAGTTTATTAAGAAAACCAGCATCATTGAGGTGAATTATTTTTGGAAGTTTTTTCACAATACAATGAAGCTGGGTTCCATAGATAGCCAAGGTTGTACATCACAATATAGCAGGATTTAGTAATATGTAAGAATCCCTGTCCCACCCCACGCATGGTACAAGTTTCAAAGCTATAAAAGGGCCATGGAGAGCAGATGAGGCTTGGCTTATGAGAGGACAGGGACAGCCCAGTTGCACTTGACAGCCCAGTACTGAAGTGGTCACGTAAAAAAGTTGAGGCTTGGAACCATAAAGAGAGTCTATGAGAGGTTATTACTGAAGCTGAGTTGAAGCAGAAGACCCCAATGTATGGAAGATACCAGTACCATGGGATGACCACCAAGAACAGCAGAAGCAATGGCATGGAGTCAGTAGACCCTAGAGTGATTTAGGGGGCAAGAGCTGGAGAAAAGACCCAAGCCATTTTGGGCAAGCCCAGATGATTGTATGGATCCCAGATACTGGAACAAGTAGCTATAACTTTGAAGATGTGTTGGAAACCCAAAGATATTAGGGATACCAGAGCTGTGGTATACCTGCTGAAGAAAGCAGTCAAAGGAAAGAAGTTTATTGCAGTCAACAAAGATGAAAGGAATTGGAGAACTGAATAGTACTTTGACACAAGGCATGGAGATGCAGATTTTGAAGTTGGCCCAGCTTGATTTTGGTCTTGTTTGGCCCAGTATTTCCTCACTATGATGTTTGGAATAGTAATATACATTTTGTGATATTTCAAGTATGTAATCTATCTTTTTTTGATTCGGATTTTAATGGCATTATAGCTAAGTGATAGAATGAATCTCAGAAATGTGTTTTGCATAATGCTATATTTAGGTATGGCTGTACAGACTCATGTTTGAATAAGCTTATGGTGATCAGGTAGTAGAATGTGGTTGTTTGAATAGGCTTGGTCCAGGGAGTGGCACTATTAGGAGGTGTGGCCTTGTTGGAGTAGGTGTGTCACTGTGGGTGTGAGCTTAAGAATCTCATCCTAGTGACTGGAAGTCAGTATTCTTCAGGCAATCTTCAGATGAAGGTGTAGAACTCTCAGCTCCTCCTGCATCATGCTTACCTGAATGCTGCCTTGTTCCTGCCTTAGTGACAATGAACTGAAACTCTGAATCTCTAATCTAGCCCCAGTTAAATGTTATCCTTATTTTCTAGTCCCATCCATTTGCCTACAAAATTTCATAAATTCATTGTTTTTAATAGCTGAATAGTACTCTATTTTGTAAACTCACCACATTTCCTGCATCCGTTTCTCTGTTGAAGGACATCTGGGTTTTATTTAGCTTCTGCCTATTATAAATAAGGCTGGTATGAACATAGTAGAGTATATGACCTTATTACATGTTGGAGCATCTTTTGGGTATATGCCCAGGAGTGGTATAGCTTGGTCCTCTGATAGTACTATGTCCAATTTCCAGAGGAACTGCCAAACTGATTTCTAGAGTGGTTATATAAGCTTGCAATCCCACCAGAAATAGAAGAGTATTCCTCTTTCTCCAAAACTTCGACAGAATCTAGTGTCACCTGAGTTTTTTATCTTAGCCATTCTGACTGGTGTAAGGTGAAATCTCAGGATTGTATTGATTTGCATATCCCTGATGACTAACGATGTTGAACATTTCTTGAGGTGCTTCTTAGTCATTTGGTATTTCTCAATTGAGACTTCTTTGTTTAGCTCTCTACTCCATTTTTAATAGGGTTATTTGGTTCTCTGGAGTCTAACTTCTTGAGTTCTTTGTATTTAATGGATATTTGCCCTCTATCTGATGTAGGATTGGCAAATATCATCATGAGTGAGATAACTGAATCACAAAAGAACACACATGGTATGCACTCACTGATAAGTGGATATTAGCCCAGAAGCTCAGAATTACCAAGGTGCAATTCAAAAACCATATGAAACTCAGGAAAAAGGAATACCAAAATATGGATACTTCGATCCTACTTAGCAAGGAGAACAAAATACCCATGAAAGAAGTTACAGAGACAAAGTGTGGAGCACAAACTGAAGAAATGACCATCCAGAGACTGCCCATCCTAAATTCAGTCACCAAACCCAGACGCTATTGTAGATGCCAACAAGTGCTTGCTGACAGAAGCCTATTTTAGTTGTCTCCTGAGAGGTCCTACTAGTGCCTGACAAATACAGAGGTGGAGGCTCACAGCCAACCATTGGACTGAGCACAAGATCCCCAATTGAGGAGCTAGAGAAAGGATCCAAGAAGCAGAAGGGATGTGAAACCCCATATGTAGGGCAGTGGTCTGTTCAGGCAACCTGGGTGCAGTCAAGTCTGCAACTCCAGAGCCCTAGTTGGCAATATCTCTGCCTGCAAGGGACTGAAGGTGTTTGGCTATAACTACTAGGACCCTGTTTCCTGTTTTAGTCACAACCTCTAACAGCTCCCCACAGGAGATGTGTGTGCACACAGACAATGTCCCAAGCTCCCAGCATTCTAGCTGGACCCTATTTCCAGTCATGTGACCATAGCCAGCCATGACCTGCCCTACAGCAGATAGCCCTGCCTCACACAATATAAGGGGCAGTTCACCTCTCTCTTATTTCCTTTCTCTCTCTCTTGCTCTTTGTTCTCTCTCTTGCCTTCTTCCTCTCTTGCTTCCTCTCTTGCTTTCTTGCTTTCTTCCTCTCCTTTTCTCTTACTTCTCTTCTCCTCTTCTTCCTCTACTTTCTCTCTCTCTACATGGCCAGCCTCTTTTCTCTTTCCTATAATAAAATATCTCACAATTATGCATTGATTCCTTTTAATTTAAGTGCAGTCACAGCCTCAGCAGCAGTGTCAGGACCCTAGGCCCCACACCCATAGTAGGAACAATATGAACTAACAAGTAAACCCAGAGCTCACAGGCACTAAACTACAAACCAGAGAGTACATATGCTGGGACTCATTGCTCCAGCTGCATATATAGCAGAGGATGGCCATGTCAGTCATCAGTGGGAGGAGAGGCCCTTGGTCCTGTGAAGGTTCTATGCCTCAGTGTAGGGGAATGCCAGGGCCAGGAAGTAGGAGAGGGTAGGTTGGTGAGCAGGAGGAGGGGAAAGGGAGAGATGTTTTTCAGAGGGGAAATGAGGAAAGGGGAAAATTCTTGAAATGTAAATAAAGAAAATATCTAATAACAAATAATATTGTCCTTATAAGAGTTGCCTTGGTCATAGTGTAAAACAGAAGTTCACAGCAGTAAAATCCTAACTAATGCATGAGATACTGGTAGAAAAGACCATGGTTACAACTATAAGAACAGGTTAGTTGATTCTGTAGATTTTCATGTGATGTCTTGACCTCTCTCCTATTAATCTTCCTCCTCTCCTCTTCAGAATTTCCAAGGGTCTTCACCTAATGTTGGCTTTTAGGTCTCTTTAAACGTTTTCATTACTTGCAGGAAGAAGCCTTTATGAAAATGATTATGCTAGTTTTCTGTCTATGAGTATAGCTGAATATAATTAAGACTCATTTTATTGATGTTTACTATAGTCATGTTTTGTTCAGTCTTAGGTCTCTGAGCTATCCAGCCTCTGTTTCCTATTCCTTAGGGCAGTGCTAGGGTTAGCTACCCCTTATAGCATGGGTCTCCAGTTTGACCACTTATTAATTGGCCATACCCACAAGTTTTGTGCCAACATTAACCTGGAACATTTTGTAGGCAGGATAAATTTTAAGTTGAAAATTTTTGTACTGGGATTGGTGTTCTAGTCATTCCACTGACACCTTTGCCTGGTTATACAAAATGACCAGTTCATGCCTCTTATCCTCCATTACTAGGTACATGAGATAGGATCACCCTTGTAAATTCCTGAAATTTTCCATTGGACAAGGTTTCTACCCTGGCCAATTGTCTAGACCTCTGTACCTAGGCCAGTATATCGGACATTGAGCAACAATACATGTCAGTTTCTTTATGTCAAGACGCTAAAAAGACTTTCATGAATGGTTGAAAACACTGTATGTAGATGACTTAATGTTTTGGCATTTATGTTCTCACACACATGTTGGGAACTCTGATATAGTCACTTCTGTGCTAACAGAATTTTTTTTACACAAATACCCTGTAAAATTTCTTTCTGTTCACTACACAACACCTCCTTGACCACTCTATAGTAAAACATGAACCAATACTGAGTAAATGGGAGTATGATAATCAGTGAATTCAAATGGAAGTTACTTTAGATAATTTATTTAAAGTTATTTTAATGTTTTATTGATATTTTTTTCTATGTACTATTTTAATATTTAATATAATCTTTATACTAAAACAACTGCACAGAAAGAAAAATACTACTTGTACATTATTGATATGGATATTGTTGACCAATACTTTAAAAGATGTCATGAAAGGTGAGTTAAATACAATGACTATAATATCTTTTTTAAAGATTGAATACACACACAGACACACACACATATATATGTAACATTGTTCATAAATGCATATAATAAACAGTTTAAGAAATAGGCATGAATTTGAAAGTAAAGAATTGGTATATTGGAGAAATAGTTTGAAAAGTGAAGAATTAGTATATAGGAGTATTTCGTTGGAGGAAAGGGAAAGGCTAAATAACATAATTATGGAATTATCTCAAAAATAATATAAAATTCAAAAGTACTATTGTTACCTTAGATATTCATATAATAAAGTAAATAAATTACAAAAATAAATATTTAAAACCTGCTTTATTACTAATTCTCATAAAATAAACATTTAATATATACTTATATTTATGTATTTGAAATAATATTTTAAGATAAACAATTATATGACTTGAATAAATGCATTTTTATCAGGGCTGATAGCTTTATCTATTTATTGCATTCACATGTTAGAAAATAGTATCTGTCTCCATAACATTGCCTTCAAAAATTCACAGCCCGATTCACATGAGTAAAGGAATAGGAGAAGAGAGTAAAGGAGAGAGAGAGAGAGAGAGTGAGACAGAAACAGTGAAATAGAGAAAGACAAAAACATAGTGATGGAGTTAGATACAGAGAGACAGAGAGAGGTAGAGATGAGACAAAAAGGTATTCATAGGAAAGATAATTATAAATTATATATATATATATATATATATATGTACATGTGTGTGTGTGTGTTTTACATGACTGTTGAGAATGAAAAATGTTCATAAAATCTTCAGAATTTTTTTCATGAAAAAATAACTTGAGAAAAATTTCACACCTTGAAAACTTAAGTGATTCATCTATGTTGAATACTCAGGTTAATCATTTAACAACAACCATTTCTGTAACTTTATCAACTTGGATATAATCATACGAACAAGATAATTTAGTCTAGAATGTGTGAATAAACTCAAAAGACAGGTCTTAATAAAGATGTATGGTGTATGTTTATCATGCATGCAATATTCCATTTAAACCAGTGAATTTGCAGGTTGGTGGATTATGGTTCATATTGTAGTCTCACTGCAATGTTTGCAAATGGCTCCTTTATTAGACTTCTGAGGGATAAGATAGTCTGAGAAACAATCTCCAAGGGAGGATTTAGCAGGTTTTCTTATATCTTACCTTCTAGTTTATCACAGACTTGTGCATAGGGACATGGGTTTTAATGCCTGGTCTTGTGAGCATTATGTATTTCATACTGATTCCTCTATTTCATCATATACTCTGAGATGTTTTAAATAATTTCCCTGGGATAATTCTTCTATTCACATTACATAAAGACATTTATAAGAATTTCCCAAGAAAGTTTGTTTGCATCAGAATGATTTCTGTTGATTTGATTAAGCACCATGACTAAAGGCAATATTTCAAGGAAAGAGTTTATATTTCAACTTACAGTTTATGCTCTTCATAAATGGAAGTAATGGCAGAAACTAATCACAAGGATATGTAAGCATCAAATGAAACATATGCTATGGGGAATAATAATAGTACTTGCTGGTATTCTGAAAATTGCTGTATAACTCGCTTTCAAAGATAATCAAGTACCAATTTCATAGGGGAATGATTGCTCAAAATTGACTGGAGAATTCCATGTTAACTATCAATAAAGAAGACAGCCTAAGGAAATGCCCATAGGACAATCTGATGGACATGATTGCTTAAATCAGATCCATGCTGTCACAATATATCTAAGCTGTTTTTAATTGAGCAAAACTTATCTGTGTCATATTTTATCATGATAATCATAGGCTTTATGGATGAATATGTAATACATGTCATTTTGGGTTTTACCATAAACACTGAAATAAAAAGTTGCTATTAAGTGAATTGTTAAAAATCATATACTTATGTTACACATGAATGAATTCATGAAGATTTACAGTCCTTTTGTCCCTTGCCCCTGAGTCAGATATGAGATGATTGAAGTGAAAAAAATTTTGAAGCACCATCTTTGCAAATAAACTCTAGTACATAATATGAACTTACCTGAGAAGTAAAATATGTGGGTCAGAGCAGCAATCAATTTCCTTCCAGGACAGAGCCCATGGAAACTAGCTTGCTATATGTGCATAGTGAGGAAGTATCACAGATATGATATTAAAGTAGGAGTCCTGGCTATGTCAGTGTCATGGTGTGAGGCATTGTAGACAATTTGTAGTAACTAGGCAATGCCTTAGGGCATATGTTATATCCTGTTTTACTTTGTGATTTACGACTAGGATTTTGTCATGTGAGAACTACACAGACTGTAAAAATTGCCTTTATTTTGAAACAATCCTTTGTCCTTCTGTGTGACCACCATTGGAGACTGCTGCTCCAACTGTATTTGACAGTGAACTGTGTGATATAATTCTGGTATATGAGTGATAAGTAAAAACATTGTCACAATGAACTGCTAGAGTCCATATACTATTAACACCTTTATTCTCACATAGTTTCTATGAACACTTAAAGAGAAAGCAGTCTTCAAATTGTAAAAAAAGAAATTCATATCAGCCATGTCTAAAAAGGAAAAGGAAAAAGGTCTCCTTTAAGCAGGAAGATAACTTTTGTTACCTGTCACTGGAATGAAAGATTGATGCAAAAGGAATGATATTCTCACCCATGGTTATTGAGCAGAGCATGGACAAAAACTGCAAATATTTAAGAACTTACATTTTCTTTCCTTGTAGAATTCTTATAAGTCAGAGAACAGGGCCCAAGCAGTATAATCATGTCAACAAGTTGATATGTTGTGAAGACAGAGTGAACTAGCCATCCATAGATGTGTAGATGCATCAGAAATATGTTAACATGAAATATTTTATCATATTTATCATTTATCAAACTGTATCATCTCAATTAATAGTCAATCTGTCAGTTTTATTTAACAAAGAGAAAGTAATTATTAAAAATTATCTCATAAAAACTCATTACCATAGATTTTATTGTATATAGATTGTGGATAAATAAATGAATATTTGTAAATGAGGATTTGTATGTGTGAGAGGATGTTGGACATATATGTTTAGGATTTTAGGGTCTAGAAGTCAGCATGAGGAGTGTTCCTCAGTCTAGCTTTACTTTAGTATTTGTGACATCTGTCAATGAATTTAGAGCTTAACAGATAGATTTCTGCACCAATGGTGTGATTACAAAGGAATGCTATCATATCATATATATATACATATAAATATGATTTGTTTCTTCGAACCTCCAAAGATTCAAACACAGGTCTGCATGTATGATATTAAGCATTTTACAGCTGTGTTATCTAAATAATCCCAAGTACTATATATATATATGTGTGTGTGTGTGTGTGTGTGTGTGTGTGTGTATGTATATATTACATATACAAATGTACATACACACAGACACACATATAAATATGTGCATGTGTGTGTGTGTGTGTGTGTGTGTGTATTCATTCAATCAGCCTCACTAAACTTTGGCAATATGTGGATAGCATTGAAATTCATATTACTTACTCAACTGCAAACATAAAAGAATAGAACCTCCCTATACGCATACTTAACACTAGAAATATTTCCAAAGACAACAGTAATTTGTGAGATAATGATGATAGCAATAGTGACCAAAGGAAAATATATACTTGCAAATAAAAGAAGATATGCACTCATATATATGTTATAACACAAATAATGGACTTTCCTGGAACATAATTGCCAATGAGATAGTGAGGGGAGGAGGCTCAAAGCACATGCTTTATGGAGTGAGGTACATCACCAACTGTCTCTTCTGACATTTCCTCATTTTCACTCAAATATCATGGAATATGAATCACAAGATGGTGACAATACACAAGGAGCAACCACATCACACAATAGTCAAACATTTCAGAGCATTGAAGAATGCCAGGTGAGGATCATGACTGCCAAAGAAATTAAGTCACCCAATCACTTTTCTCTGACAGATACTGAATCACAAAGTAAACTTTACTTGCAGATAATGAACCACTTGACCACTCAAAGATGACACATCTTGAAGCAAAGCTGGAGGAAGGATCATATTTCCTCTATAAGAAGCAGGAACAGGTTACTAAGATAAAGGGTGAGGGGATTCAGCAATTATTCTCTATGCTAGTGTTACATTGGCTGTGTCCCCTTCAGGTTTCCAGAGTAGTTTTCCTTCTCTCAAGAAACTTATAGTTAGGTTTTGATTATACTCAAGCAGCAGTTGAAAACTGGACAACAGCTGTAGCCAGATCAGTGGAAATCCTATCTTATCAGACTTTTATTACCCCAGGTTGTCTCTGTTTATCAGTGTTTGTGCAATTGAATAGAAAATAGATTAACACCAAATCAGTGTAGAGCTCTCAATCAAGGGATAGAAATCAAAAGCCTACAATAATCTTGGTGATTTCCATTATGACTTCTGATTCACATATCTCTCTATCCTCCTTATGCATTGTAATATCAAGGGGGAAATTGAAATTTAAAGGGGAAGACAATATAAAATGTAATTTATCATGAGTTCTGGCTCCAAAAGTAATAGGCATAAACATCCAGTGTTGCTGAGGGAATGATTATGTATTTGGTTGTTTCACTTAGATCCTGGCTAACTACAATAAACCTCTCTTTCTGTGTGGTTTTCTGACTATGACTCTGGGCCATATACTGCACAATGTTGCTGATTATTTGTGATCAGCCTTTGTCAATTTCCCCATGTACAATGCTTGAGTTATAACATTACATGACATATTTATGTCTATGACAGTGATATTAAAAATCCTTGGGTTGAAGGGCTTGCAGCCCCATAGGAGGAAGAACAATATGAACCAACCAGTACCCCCCAGAGGTCCCAGAGACTAAACTACCCACCAAAGCGTACACATGGTGGGACCCATGGCACCAGCTGAATATATAGCAGAGGATGGCCATGTCGGTCATCAATGGGAGGAGAGGCACTTGGCCCTGGGAAGGCTCTATGCCCCAGTGTAGGAAAATGCCAGGGCCAAGAAGTAGGAGAGGGTGTATTGGTGAGCAGAGTTAAGGGGGAAGGAATAGTTTTTATTCCAGATGGGAAACCAGGAAAGGGGAGAACATTTGAAATATAAATAAAGAAAATATTCAAGAAAAAAGAAAAAAGCTCCTTAGATTGTTAAAAGGACTGTTGATGTTGAGCACTGCTCCAAATATTTTCAATTAGCAAGAATATCTCTCAGTATAATAAAAATAAATAATATAAGAAGTATTTCTTTTAGAAAAGAAATGACATATACATATCCTCAACAATTTCTGTGTGTATTATTTTATGTGTGGGTGCACAGATGTCTGTATGCAGGCAGCCTTAATTTATTTTTCTCAAGTGTAATTCACACTCATTAGATATTTTTCTTCAATAGTATTATATGCATATTTTGCATCTGAATGTAGCTACACTATAATACCTTCTCAATCACCACTATCACTATTTCATTTCCTATCTTTAAAAAAACTGGGATCAGTTAAGTAACCTGTATGTTTTTGGATATTCAGACAATCTACTGAATATGTGTAGACTTTCATAGAAGCATTTCTGACATAATTCATTCCGTTCTTCCAACTCTAGTGAGCATAGCACTTCATGAATCCTGCCTCTAGACATACTAAGGGTGTTGGATGGATGGATATTATATAAGTAGTATACAACTAATCTCAGTTATTGGGAATTCAAGAGTACAAGTGTGCTTAAATATTCAGCCAATATTGTTTGGACATAGAACTACATTAACACTGGCTGAGTGAGATAGTGACTATCACAGGTGTGGAATTTGCTAAACATGTAGAGAAATCTGTCCAGTGAAATTCATAAAGTTTACTGTCACCAATCTTACTTATAATGCATGCTAATATCAGTATAGCAGATTTCAATATGCATACACTAGAGTTAAATTGTTATATATATATATATATATATATATATAT
>JADRCD010209266.1:0-22947 GCA_019843815.1 Montemys delectorum | reverse complement strand
AAAACAAAACAACAACAACAAATAATCTGTGTTCTTGATGATTTGAAAATGATGCCAGTAAATATTTCAGTCCACAAATCTTTTTCTTAAATCTGATTTTGATAAGAAACCCACAAGGATAAAATGCACAGACACTTTGAAGGCCTTGGTGACAGCTCTGAATTCCTTCCAGAAATGTCTTGTGCTCCCTGTACACATGTGCACAACATACATGAGCACCTTCTACACGTGTGCACAACATACATGAGCATTCTTCACTGTTTGGCTTCCTTTGTGAATAGAAGAAAGGTCAGTTGCCTCCTGTGTCTATAATATTTGTTTGTTTGTTTGTTTTTAGCTATTTGACATGTACTTTCTTTGGAGGGACTAATGTTCTCCTTTCTTAGTCAAAATATATTCAACTAGTATTGATAGACATGGGTGAAAATATCCTTACTTTGTTTGATGTTTGTTTTATAATTTTACTCTTGATGTTTTTTTTCTTATGTGGATTTTAACATCTTTACACAGTTTTTGAATACTACAGACAATGTGTGGGTACTATAAACAGTACATGAATGCTATAGACAGTATTTGAATACTTTTTACTATGTTTTATTGAATCTGCATGTTAGAAAGAATGTTCTCATGATAAAGTGACTAAACCCACATTCTATTGAAAGCCTGCCACATGGTAGATCATATCTGGATGCCAGAGTTGTAGAAATGATCAGGGGAAATTCTTGCCCTCACTGAGTCTAGCGCCTACAGGTTCACAACAGTCAACCTAAACTGAAAGACAAACTGATGAGCAGCCTGTTCTCAGTCATTATAAGTCCACACTGGAGATAAAACAGGGCGGTTCAGAGTTGACTGCTTACAAACAGTGTCCGGGACCATCTGAGAAGGGGAATGGGAAAGAATCAAATGATCAGGTCCTAGGTGCGTCTGGGAAACTTCCTCACTGGAGTGAGGATAATAGCCAGTGCAGAGTCTGCAGTGAGGACGTGCATGGAGGATGGACACGGACAGGGACAGAGAGGTGGAAGCTGGGACAGTGACACAGATGGTGACAGACTGGACAACAGAGTGGTCAGCAGCAGTTCCCTGCACCTTCACAGGCCTGGCAGGGAGTTTCGAGTGCAAGCTTAAGCATTCACAGAAGCATCTAAGTGGGGAAGGAGTATGTCCTTTGGGCCAGCTCAAAGGACAGTGACTTGGAGAAGGGAGGAGACAGAAGAAGAAGACGCCATTACTCATGTCACAGAGTTTGGACAATATAGGACATTTGTCTATGGTTTCCTTTGTGCTTTCATTTTTTAATTATAGTAAATTTTATTAGTTAAATTAATCATTACCTGAGGATCAACACTTTGTACAGTTGACCCTTCTCTAACCATCCCTCCCTGTCTGTCTCCCCATGGAAGCCTTGCTTTTCATCCCCCTAAGGCTTCTAGTTTTAACTAATGAACCTTTAAAATGTTACAGTTATAAGGAACTCCATTACTATTACTTTTTTTTAAAAAAAAAAGTCAATATTTTTATTATTACAAATGATTTTATAGCATTTCTTTAAATCCCGTGCATACATGCGTGCAACATTTTAAATCATCTATTTTTGTGTGATGGATCTGAGAGAGACCTGGCTCTTTGTGGGAACTGTCCTGTAATCTCTGGCTGGGTTGGCTGCCTGGAGGTGTTATTAGATACAATCATTTTAAAGCTTGGCTAGGCAACACATCTCAGATAGTTCATTCACACGGCAGAGGATCACACTGGAAATGTAGCCATGGCTTTGGAACATGGTCTTCTCGTGAGTTTCTTTATGCAACCCAGGAACTGAATTCCAAAAAGGAGTCTCCCAAGAGCTCACCCTCCTTAGATGAAGACAGGCTAATGCAAGGTTATCTGAGTTGGGGTAATTCGGGAGACCAGTCACTTCCCCATGTCCCATATTACATGCCTGGCTGCGGTGCTCCCTGTCTGTTGACCAGCTGACATTTCAGAGACTCTTAGCTTTACTTCAGTTTCAGCCCTCAGAAAGGATATGGAGATATTCAGACTTTGTAAATTTCATTATTCAGTATTTTTTGGCTTAATAGATACTTCACATTTATTATGGCTTTTAAAATTTGGAGCCATTGCTTTAATCATTTAATACTAGATATCGAAGCAATGATCAAACTTAATTTGGTAGGCCACCTCAGACAATTTCTAGAGGTAGGATGACTATAAAGAAATAGTGCTATGGTGGTAGCTTCATAGCTGCTAGTGAGATCACTGTTCCTCCTCCTCTCCCTCCCCTTCCTCCTTTTTCTTTCTCTCCCCGCCATTTCTCCCTTAATTTACCCGTCTACCTACCAGAGCCTTTTCTATTTTTCTTTATCTCTTTATCATGTCTTCATGTGTTGCTTCATCATGGCTTTTCATGTATGTATAAGACTGAATTCTTAGAACCAAGAAATAGATGTTGGATTAAATGTGTGTGCTATTTTCAAGAGAGAAAAATCTAGGGACTCTTTTACTCCATAGAGCATCAAATTCAAAGAGTGGAGCATGAGTGAACAAACCCTAGGACAGTGGTCACCAGCTCAGCCTGTGGGTCACAACCCCCATGGGGGCTAAACGACCCTTTCACAGGGTGGCATATCAGGTTATTTTACATTACAATTAATAATAGTAGCAAGATTACAGCTATGAGATAGCAACAAAAATAATTTTATGGTTGGGGGTCACCACAACATGAGAAACTGTAATAAGGGGTTGCAGCATTAAGAGAGTTGAGGACCACTGCTCTAGAAGAAGATAGTTCCGTATTAAACACTGTGAGCCACAAGCTCCCATTTCACACATACTTAGCTTTTCTTTTATCTTGTATGAATGCAAATTAATCTTACTTCGAGACACCAGAAGAAAGATTGTGACTTTTGGATTCTCATTAAAAATTAATAGTCTGATGCTTCCCATAAATCCAATGTCATCTCTTGAGTTCCTAATAAAGCAGTGTGTGACAAGATACATTGCTAGTGACTTTAGGTAAACAACAGGGTTTAAACAGACTGAGACAAGGCTGGCTCTCAGGTCACACTCTCAGTAACGTGAAATGACTCACAGCCAAACTGGAAGGAAAGACCATCCCAGCTCTCCCAAGACTACAGGGAAGATACTGCACAAGACACAGAGACTGAAGCCTGAGATCCACGCTTCTCCCTCAACAATGATCACTAAGCTCACCCAAAATGAGTACATCAACATGTTGCACAGGCCCACGGACATGCACACACTAACACATGCACAGTCCCTCACAGGCACATGGACATACATGCTAACACAAACACAGCCCCTCCCATGTCATTTTGCCAAGAGTTAAGAGAGTAAGACGGGCAAGAACACACACGTGGCCCTCTCTCCTTCCTTTTCGCTCCTTCCTCCCTCCCTCCTTTCTTTCCCTTCTCGTTGTTGGTGTTCTCTCAGATGCTAAGGTTTTTGAGAATTTCTAGTACTTATCAGTTATTTATATGGTCCATAATGGGTATGCTTATTTATGTAAGTTATAATAAAATATAATATTTATAGTGTTTATTATATAAATTAATGGTGCTGAGTAAAAATGAAGAGACCCTTGGGTGAGTCTCTCTCTCTCTCTCTGTCTCTCTCTCTTTCAAACTCAGACACTGAGAGAGAGAGAGAGAGAGAGAGAGAGAGAGAGAGAACTTATGCCACTCAATTTCAAATAACACTAGTAGCTGATCTTTGACCACAACACTGCATCTACCCAGATATGAAGAAGTGACCCACTTTCCTGGATGGTTCCTTGTTACTGTCTCAGAACCTGGCCTATCACTAGACCACACAGTTTTGTGGTCCTAATTCTTCTTACGGCTCAGAGAACATTATCAGGTGTTGCCTCTGCCCCACCCCCTCTAATAGAGAGCAATCCCTTGATTGTGGGTTAGGGTTAGATACAGAGTCCTGAAATGTGGTGCCACATTTTCTCTGTGCACTGGCCTAGCTGTGTGGAGAAAGGGCTACCTCAAGGACCAGCCGGAGCAGAACAAATGCGATTCTCATTTTCTGCGGCAGTTTTATTCTATGAAGTCACAAGAGGCCCTAGGATTGTGCATACGGATGGCTGACTTGAGGAGGTATGGTGTTTGGGCTTGTGAGACTATATGCACATTTGTATCAACCAGTGAGTATACACTTAATCTGGGAAATGCTTCTTTTAAAAACCACACTCAGTGAACATTGCCCATGTTTGTGGATGTGCTACAGTAATGGTTTGGGGTTTACGAACAACGCTTACCGAACGGGCGGATTCTTCACCACAGCATCTGTGGACACACTTTAATAGGCAAATTAAGCTCCTTCCAAGCTGTGCAGATAAAACCTTGCACACGTTATTATAGGCTCAATAGGAAACAAAACACATGAGCCTAAGGGCTTTGGAGAAATTTGTTCCCCATTTACAGAATTTTAAAAAGGGGTGGGGGGGAAATCCTGTTGTTGTGCCGTGTAAGACCGAAGAGCATAATGAAGAATATGAACCTAAATGGGCACTTGCTATGGGAAAAGAGAAGCGCTGTCTGAAGGACGTTTCAGCTGTCTCTTGAGCTTTGTGAACTATAAGACCCCATTTCTACAGAAGGCAGCGTCAGACTGGGCAAAACTCCAGGAAACCTAGGTTTCCCCTTAAAATACCCAAAGAAATAGAACTGCCTGTAGGTAAGGAGTCTTAGCAAATTTCCATGTGTAAATTTCTTGGAAAGACCTCATTATCGCTAGGCCAAGCAATTGGTAACAAAACAACACCAAGTCCTTAAATAGTGAGCCCAAGGCAGCATCCAGACGCTCAGTTGGTTATTTTATAACTATTGGACACTAAAAGAGTTTTGTTGTTAAAGGATTATTTAAAAATCTGTTGTTTAAATGAAGAATAGTTTCAGAATTTTAAACCCAAAAGCAGAGGAGTTCAAGCTGCTCAGTTCCAAGGCAGCCATGCGCATCTCTGCCCTAGCAGTCCTTCCCAGGAGGCACACCTTCTAAACTGGCCTTTGAACAGGGAGGCACCACACAGACACTTCCCCAAACCCTCTGTCCTCTCCTTTCATAACAGAGCTTGAGTGCTATCACACTTTGGAAGCCTCTCCAACACGAGCAATAACACAGCACCACGTGACTGACTTCTGACTGCAAAACAAATGGAAATCACAGAGTGTTCCTATAGAAAACCTCTGCAGAGCCCTGGTGGTGGTGGGTCCACGCCTTATATCTCAGCACTCAGGAGGCAAGGCGCAGGTGGATCTCTGTGAGTTCAAGGCTAGCCTGATCTATAGAGAGAGTTCTGGGACAGCCAGGGCTACACAGAGAAACCCTATCTCCAAAAACAGAAAGAAAGAAAGAAAGAAAGAAAGAAAGAAAGAGAGAGAGAGAGAGAGAGAGAGAGAGAGAGAGAGAGAGAAAGAAAGAAAGAAAGAAAGAAAGAAAGAAAGGAAAAAAAATAAACACAAATAATGGTAGGGTTTACAAAGTAGGAAGGAAGGAAGGAAGGAAGGAAGGAAGGAAGGAAGGAAGGAAGGGGAAGGGAGGGAGAGAGGGAAGGAGGGAGTGAATGAGTAAAATCTCTACAGAGACTAACATGTGGACATACTGTTTTCATTCCCATTTCTTCACTAAGATGGCTGCCTAGCCATTGTGTGTCATACTCTGAGAACTCCTGATTTCCTAACATAATCCTGGAGCTCTGAGCCCAGCACTGTCTGTATGGAGAGAAAGAAACAATCCTGACTTGTTTGTGACCTTGAGTTTGGGGTCTAAACATAGTCCCTAAGCTGGCGATGACATGGTGTTAAGCTTGGCTGGAATCATGAACCAGTCCTTTGTGGTGCATGCTTGAGAATTTCAACTTTTTCTAGGAAATTAACACAGCTAATGATCACAAGCTATGGGACTTTACCCTGATTTGGGGGTTGGCATGCTCAGAGTTCATTGTTGTTCTTGTGGATGATGGCATTGAGTCTTAATTCAGAAATACAAATTAAAAGCAATAACTTTTGCTTTGCATCCTGGGCATGAAGCAAGTCATGGCAAGAACGTGCATCAATCTTAGAGATGGGGGTTTTTAGGTTCCATGTGGACTCTGGCTAACCGTGTCTGAAGTATCCTGTGTAGCAGGGCCTGTGTGAGCCAGGCCAATTCTTCCACGTGTTACTTTGCCTTATTGTACATGGCTTCTGAAGGGTTAGGCTGGGTTAAAACTCCTCATTTTGGTTGATAGCAAACCTCCCACTGCTATAGGAAAGGTTGTCAGATGTCCTGCGTAGCAAATGAGACTGAAGGAGTACAGAGTAAGGCCGGAGGAATGTCACCTGGACATACTTGGCTGAAAAGGGAGAAGGCTGGAAGACCTATGAGTGACTGTGTGTGCCCTATTGGGTAAGATAGATGGTGACTCATGGTGTTGACAAGCCAGAGGAAATCCTACATTTCTCCCTTCCAGAGGTCTTTGGTCTCATCTGACTTAAGAGAGCAGACATTTTATTGTTCTGCTAAAGTTTCAACAATCCTTCAAACACTCATGCCATATTGCAGGTGGCCTCTAAAAAATGATGTCATTGGAACTATGGGCATATGCTTTTCTGTGGTTTAGACACTTGGTAGCTCTGTGTGCGTGCGCATCTTTGCAACCAGCCCAGAGCACTGGCTGTGTCTTTACAGTGAGGTACCTGCCATCTTCCCCTGCTGCCTGCAGTGGTGCTGTTTATTGACTGGTGCTGGGTCTGAAGCCAGAACTGAGTGCTCGATAGATGAGTGCTATATCATTGCGCTACACTCCCAGCCTTTCCTCTATTATTATTAAGAGATGTTAATCCCCACTTCATATTTCATCCTAAATTTACACAAGGTAGATTATCTACTTCATCATATTAAGAAAATACTATGCAAGTTGTCAATGATTTACAATGCTCTCTGTTCATTGATTTTCTCATTAATTTGCTTAAAGGAAGCAAAAACATCCTACCTTAAATGATGCCAATGATGGTGGCCTATAACTGATATACCTCTTCAGTCATATAACTATTAAGGGAGGACCAGGACGGATCCTGAGTGTCTGCTTGCATGAATGATAGTCTTTCCAGACGAGATGATGGTGGCAGAGGGTTGAGAGTCTGTGTAGGTTCTAAGCCAGTGGCCCTCAGCCTTCCTAATGGTGCATCCTTTAAATACAGTTCCTCATGTTGTGGGGCCCTCCAACCATAAAAATACTTCCATTGCTATTTCATAATTGTAATTTTGTGATGTTATGAATCATAATGTAAATATATGTTTTCTGGTGGTCTTAGGTAACCCCTGTGAAAAGGTCGTTCAACCCCCAAAGGGGTTGCAACCCACAAGTTGAGAACCTCTGTTTTAAATTATGAGAGAAAAGGTCAATTCAGGCAAGGAACAGGGTGCACTGAATCTTGGAATCAAGCTGATCACATGTTGGCAGAACACAGTAAATTAAAAAATCTGTCTGGGCAAGAGGCATGCTCAGATCTCTAGGAGCATTGTGGTACAGAAAGCTTTTTTGTTTCTGATAAACTGACAAAACCAGAGCCGAGCCCATAGTGCTGCAAGTCAGGACAACGCATGGTATTTGCTTCACATCAGAATGGAGTAGATAATTGGCCAACATACGGAATGATTCATGTGGTAGAGGAGGGAGCTGCGGAAGGAAGGTATCAGAGCTTGACCTGCTGGGAAACAGGTGCTGTTCAGATATGCTCGGGGACACACTGAAGGCAATGAGCCAGAGGGAAATGTGACATGTTCGTTAATCATTAATGTGCTTATGAAGCAAATGAATGACATAACTAAAGTTTAATATAAAGATATTTAGAGGGGCTGGAGAGATGGCTCAGTGGTTAAGAGCACCAACTGCAGAGGTCCTGAGTTCAAATCCCAGCAACCACTTGGTAGCTCACAACCATCTGTAATGTGATCTGATGCCCTCTTCTGGTGTGTCTGAAGACAGCTACAGTTTATTCAGATAGATAAAATAAATCAATCAATCTCTTTTAAAAAAAAAAAAAAGATGTTTAGAGTCACTTAAGAAGGTAAACTCCTTGACAAGTTTGAAGCTGTGGACAAGTTACAGAATGGGAGAACAAGAGAGTTGATTCTTTTTTAACCCTCCAACATCTTTTAAGAATATATTTATGGGCTGGAGAGATGGCTCAGCGGTTAAGAGTACTGGCTAATCTTCCAGAGATCTTGAGTTCAATTCCCAGCAACCACATGGTGGCTCACAACCATCTGTAATTGGATCCGATGCCTCTTCTGGTGTCTGAAGACAGCTACAGTTTACTCACATATACAAAAAATATTTTTAAAAAAATATATATATATACACACACATATATATATTAAAATATATATATACACACACATATATATTACATACATAAACACATACATGTACACATACTTTTTTACTTTTTTATGTGTGTGCCTGTGTATGTATATATATACATACATACATGTATATATACATACATGTATATATATATTTACAAATTTTTACTTGTATATGTGTGTGCCTGTGCATACACACACATATTTTTACTTGTATGTATATGTACCACATTTGTGTCAGTTCCTATATCAGTGAGAAGAGGGTGTCCAACCCCCTTGAGCTGGAGTCAACGGTGACTGATAAGCACTTCACAGGGGAGCTGGGAACCAAACACAGGAGGAGGCTCAGCAAGAGAGGCATGTGCTCTTCATCACCGAGCCTTCTCAGTCCCCTTCCCACATTTGATGAAGAACCTCCTCGAAGGTCTGTGCTCAGTTGCTGTCTTTACCGTAGCAGGTGCATGCTGGCGTATACACACTGGCCTGGTCCTATCGTTTGAAAACAGTCTGTTATTTAGAGTTCCACAGGTTCTGGCAAGCATGAATGAGTAAGGATTCCAGCTGGCAAACCACTTTCTGTTTTAGGCATGGTTGTTGGCTCTGCTCTGCCTTCTGGTTGGCAGCAGAGGCCTGTGGTGGTAGACAGGGATTCTTGCTCTTGCCCACTGTGGAGACTTGATGTTTCTTCTCCTCTGCTCTAGGCAACCTGTACCTCTGATTACTGTTTTTTCAAAGATACTTCCTTTGAGTTCAGTTGATAAGACCTACTTTCCCTCTTAGTCTATCTACCCTTTCCTTGTTTTAATTTTTCGTAGCATATTATTGCCTAACATTTTTTAGGCCCAATGACTCATCCTCCCTTTTTTTTCTGCCTGTTTAATTTTGAAGGGCTCAATTTTACTTGACATCTTAGTTATTTCCCAGGGTACTCTCTTGGCTAAACTCTGTCTCTCATCTGTCATCCTGACACATTCTAATATTGAAGGTTCTTTCAATAATCACCTGTTGAGCCTTTGGATGTTACTTGGGGGAGTGTCTGCTATGATCCCAGCATGCAAAGTGAGTGGTCTGGAATAATCTCCATCTTATTGCCACCAAAATACCTTTATTCCAGGGCTTTAACCACAAGAATGGTTATTGGAGTAATAACCATGCCAAATCCCTGGATATAGCAACTTCCCATCTAGAAAAGAAGCGGCAATCCCACTCTTAGCTTACAGTATGTTTTTGGCTGATGAGACATTTGTCTTCACCTTCCTATTCTACGGTATCTGTATCATTATCACATTGTTCATGCATTGCAGACCCTGGCTCTCACATCAAAGAGAGCTTGAAGATGAAAGTCTCCATGTCATTAGTGTTTGTCCCCGATGTGACTTGAATCAGAAATGCGAAGACGGAGTCTTCCTAAAGCTGGCGAAAGAAACTGGAAGTCACCTCTCTACTGATGGTCAGCAATACCGTGCTTCCCATATCAAACTTTTCAACTGACCCACGTTTTCTTTCAATCAGAGGATTAATTTCTCATCTGTGTGTCTCTCTGTATTTTAATTTGCCACCAAAATTCAGTGGCCAGAGATCATACGTAGAGGTTTGCATAGTCACCATTGATTGAATCGCTGGCCGTACACTTGAACTCAGTGGCCGTCTCTCTCTGCAGCTCCAGAACTGAAAGTCTTAACTGATCTTAAAAGTGTGGTCTGAGGAATCCATCATGAAGAACAAAGATAATCCCACCACTTGGGTAACTCCAAAGGTTCAGCCAGCCCCACTCTCAGGAGCCAGGGACCAAGAGCAGTCATAGAATCTAATATGTAACTGTGTTTAATAACTTTAGCTATCTTTGTTTTAGTAATATGCTGTGGGGTGTCCTGGTAACTTGGAGAGGCAAAGCAAGTTTTTGCAATAAATTTCTGTGCTGTGTTGTTTAGAGATGAGAAAAGAGAGAGCCCATCTATGTGCATGCACTCAGTTGGAGACCAAACTTGAGACTCTGAGAAATTACATTCTTTAGGGAAGTGAGGGTCACCAGTGCGTTTCCATTTTCATGTTTTTTCTATAAGCCGTAAAGTAAAAGGGCCACGCATAGTGTAATTCTTTAATCATGTTGGAAGCATATGCTTGAATTGTGTACTAATTAAGTAGAAGAAGATTAAAGAATAACTTGTGTAAATTAATTGAATAACTTGTAGTTTGGGGGAGAAAAAATATAGACAGAAGGCATCCTGGGATTAGGATGACGAGACACAGATGCAGATGTTTGACAGATGCTGTTTATTATCATCGGTGCCCGGTGGCAGGCGCGGGGAGGGGCATCCTGTCAAACGCTCGGAGGTTGCTGTATTGATGTAGGTTCCCCTTACTTTCTATCCCTCTCAGAGAAGCCATAACAGACTTATAAAGATTACATTAGCATTTTTATGCCTTTACAACAGTGGGTTAGCTGATGGCTTTGCATCTTATTAAACAAAAATAAATAAATAAAGATATTTACAAAGTGTTCTTTCAGTTTCTTTCACACTTCAAAGATGTGAGGGGCCCTATGGCTTATTGGGTGATCTCAGTTGGATCGGTGTGGGAAACTAGACTCACTGTGCCACAGACAGGTCTGGAGAAGAGGTTTACCTTAAAGCCTTTTGAGAAGAGAACACGAGGCATTATCTCTTTTGCCCTCCTTCCTTCAGATGGTTAATTCAGGAGAATTTTACATTTAAAACAGTGGAGGCCCAAAACAAGATGATTTGTAAAAGATCTTAGGTAGATTCTGTGTAAATAAGAATGACAGAGACTGTGTTAAAAGTGTTGGCCTTCTGCTACCATAGCTAAATACCCAAACTAATCAACTTATAAAGAGGAAAAGTGTACTTTCGCTCTCAGTTGTGAAGGTCTCTGGGAAGGCTCTGTGGATACTGTTGCTGCTGTGTCTGCAGCTTCCTTGTCATAACATACTTCACCTCATGCTCAGGAATGAAACAGGAAGAGGAAAACGTAGGACATCCCGATGCATTTCAAGGGTACAGCCTCCAAAACCAGAAAACCTCCCATCAGGGCCCAACTATAATAGTTCTACTATCTTGAGCCAGGAAGCTGGGCCCAAGCTTTTAAATACAAAGGTCTGTGAGATTTTAAAGAGACCAACTATGGAAAGATGTGAAGACAAGGACTCTGAAACATTTCTCAGCCATGCACAAGCTTTGAAGATGAAAGTGATAGACTGCTAAGAAATTGGATACCAGGAACCAACTTTACCCAGGAAGGAATAGCTGTGCTTGACATTCCAAGTTACCTATTTCGTGGTACTTTAAGTAGACATCTCATTTGTGGGACTGCTTGTGTATGATCCTCGTGATTTATCTAGAGAATTATGTTAACACTGTACGGGAATCTGGCCTATTGTGGTGTTGGAAATTCTTTGTTAATATAATGTGTCAGAATCATAAACCATCCAGGAGTATGTTTGGTTACTAAGCAACACAAGAAAAGTTCTTTTCTTCTGTTGTTTCTTTCTGAAAAAGACTCTACCTCAGGGCACAGACGGCTGGAGACCGATCGAAAACACCTAGCCTTCTACAAGCTGTATGAAGATGCAAAGTTAGTTCCAGTTGGGGCCCTGGTAACTTGTTAAAGATCTGTTTTCTGACAGTTCTCCCCCAGTATCATTAGGTATTTCATCATGTACAGTGCATGTGACTCTGGTCTTTTTGTGTGAAGCACAGAGTTCTATATTTGAATCACATGAGAAAAAAAAATGTCTTTTCTTGTATAAAGAGCTTTTAAGTAAAAAGACCAATATTGAACTGAAATAGGTAAATGCTAATAGGTAATTTGTAAAAGTAGAAATGTGAATAAATGATAATCGCTATGGAAAAGTATTTGCCCTCTATATCAATAAAAATATGACTGATAAAATACATGGCAATATTTATTGATCCAACCTAGAAGTTTGTGACAGTACACACACACACACACACACACACACACACATATAAACACATACAACATACACATGCACACACAGAAACATTCACAAACACACACACACACATGCACATACACACATACACACATACACATGTGCATACACATGCATACACATACACACATGCACACACATACACACAAGCAGACACACACATACACACATGCACACACACATAGACACAAGCACACACACACACACACACATGCACACACACACAGACACACAGACACCCCTATCACAGCTGGATGGGATACGACAGTGAGGGTGAACCTCCTGTAAGTCTGTGTTTTTGAATCAGCACCAGCACCATGGAGTTATGTAAGAGATTTGTGTTATGTCAAAGACTCTCAACGTGCTGGGAGTGCTCTGTGCATGAGAGTTTTGAAGTTCCCACTTTAACTAATGGGGCTTATTAAGTTATAGGACTCTCCACAGGGTGGACTATTTACTCCCTAGCTTATTATATATCAACACAGTACAGTCTCAAAGGATAACTAATTCATGGAAAAGTGCACAGGATGTATTAGATGTAGAAGAATGCTTCAGGAAACAAAAACAATTTCTAATTGACTATAAAAGACAGCAAGTCTAGGAAATACTGGAAATGCAAATGCAAATAAATGTTTATGCAAGCTATGGCAATGAGTTAGAGTTCTTTACTTTTTTCTTGGTTTGTTACTTTATTTTCCCAGGACCGTGTAAACATCTAGAGTTCAAGAAAACAATGGCTTAACTTTGTCAAAATAAACAAACAAAAATGGGGGTGGGGAAGGAGGTGTGGGAAGCAGTCTCTTGAGACAGGATCATTCACTGAACCTAGAACTAGGTGACCAACAAGCCCCAGGAATCCTCCCGTGTCTATCCTCCACAGCGCTGGCATTATGGGTGCAAATATGGCCACAGCAGACTTTAATGTGAGTTCTGGAAATCCAAACTCAGATCTTTCTGCTGGTGCAACAAGGGTTTCTACCTCATCTCCTCAACCCTATGGTGCTCCTCTCCCTCCTCCCTTACCCTCCTCCTTCCCCATATAACTAGGAATGTATGTGGAAAAGCAAGCTCAGAGGTGTGCTCAGTTCTTTTCCTGACAGGGCTCCCTGATCAAGACATCTGGAGCCTGAGGACACAGATTGTGCCGGAGGAGTGGGGAGAGGAGACTTCCAGTCATTATACTGACCTGTGCCAGTTTGTCCCCTGCCCCCGGGTCAGGCACAGCCCAGAGGAAGGTGGCGCTCTTTTACTTAGTCAGCACATTGGAAGATGGTGCTCTGTGACCCTTCACCCCTTCACTTACCCCTTCACTCTAAGGGAGAATGTAATCTGTATGTGGGTTTTAAAGGACTTTCCTGAAAGGTAGACCCCCGACTTACTTCTGTTCCCCATTGTTTCTTAAAACAACCTGCCCTGCAGGGTGAAGATGAGTCCATCAGCCAAGTCCAGCAGGTCAAGGGAGGCGTAAAAGATCAAAGCTCGGTGTTGACCAAGGTGACCTCTGCCTGTTCCTTGTTGCGGTCAGCGTGGATGGCGAGCACCCTTCAGCTGGGATTGCCTTTTGTTACGGAATGCATTTCTAGGTAACCTCAATACACAGTTAATCCATAATAGATAGACTCAAGTGTGCAGCTAGCCCTCAAGTGACAGAACAGAAATGCAAAGAGAAGCCAACTGAGTCTCAGGGGGACAGGAGGCAAGCATGGTTTCACTAGCCGCGGTCACCTCACAAGAACAGGAACTGACTGGAGTCTTGAAGCTGGGCTCTGTGTGGCCAGATGCCTGTTTAAAGGATATGATATAGCCTTTTGTGTGCAGAGAGAGCAGCTTCTCTGGGAATCCTTGGGAGATTCCAGTAGAGATCAAAATCAAATCTAGAGACAAACGTGGGAAGAGGAAGGAGACATCCTGAAGCATCTTAAAAGGCACTGGAGGCCTGAAGAAGTCCCCAGCCTCCACTGGAGGCCCAGAAGCTGGGAATGCCTTCCCTTTATGCCTCTTGCTTCTCTCTGCTTTGAACTGCACTGGTCAGTGCCCAGGACACTGGTGTGTGCCACAGAAAAAGCTTTCTTCTCTCATATCATTCACTGGAATTCATTCCCAATGCTCCCCAGAGATTCCACAATAAAGGAGACACATCATTAGCAAGCACAGCAGTCAGGGGAAGGATGCTAGTGTATTCAGCATGGGACTCTGACTGTCAGTTCGTCTATGTGTGTTCTGCTCTTTGTTCCCTTCCCTTGTTTTTGAGACAGGACCTCAGTGTACCCTAAGCTGGTGACAGGACCTCAGTGTACCCTAAGCTGGTGACAGGACCTCAGTGTGCCCTAGGCTGCTATGGAACTCATCATCTTCCTGCCTTGTCTTTCTGAGTATCGAGAGCTGTTTGTTTTTATAGCTGTCCATATAGATCTTTTAAGCACTTTTGTATGTTCAGAATATTTCACAACTTGGCACAAACTGTGGCAACTCACTTTGCAAAAATGTCCTAATTTATCATCTCAAATTAGTTTCTAAACTATTTGGTCTTAAATAGCCAGTTGTTGTAACCAAGTCCCCAGATGAGATGACTTAACATATTTTTCTAGTTTAAGAGATATCTGCCATTTTCCCCTCATGGTCAAGTTTAAAGACCAAGAAGCACATTTTGAAATCACAGAGAAGCTCAATCGAAGGCCAGTTTCCTGGGTTTCCTCAAGATTTACAAACCACTCAATGCCCCGTAAAGCGACAGAGCCCATCTGCCCAGCTGCAGAGCAGAACCTTCAGTGCTGGTGGTAACAATAATGTCTACTGGCTTTTATGCATGTGTTCGTTTTTGTTTTAAGCAAAGATATTGGAGATGGCCTCATCTAGCTCAAACCAGTTGAACCCAACCCTTTCACTTGAGTCTGGTGGCCTACTTCAGGGGGCCTAAGCTCTACTTATAGATCACATTAATGCCACTGTCTTCTGATCATGAGTTTTATGAAGAATTTGATAATAAATAAATAAATAAATAAATAAATAAATAAGTAGACAACAAATTAATTCATCTTTCTGAGTGTCCAGTCACTCCATGCTCCTCATTTAAGATCACCTCGACTCTCTATCCTAAGCCTTAGGCAGCCTGGAGTCCGGGTTCTTCCCCCTTCACGTTGGCCGTCTCATGAGTCAGCTCCCTTGCACTCTCTCATTGCTTTGGGTGTTAGGATACTGCCAGGCAAGCAGACAGGCCTGGATTATCACTCTCTATAGAGTTTTGAAGTATCATCAGAATAGTTTAAAGTTCAATTAATACAAAATACATATGGTCTCCCTGCTGTCAAGGGTGTGGGTTTGGAGAACTAGCACCTGCTGGCAGGATTGTTGGGTTTAATGGAAGGGCATAGCTAGGGTGAGAATCCGATTCTGGGAGATTATTTTGAACATAGAGCTATGGTAGGAAGATAAAGATGTTGGGTGTCCATCGCCATGAGAAATGGGCAGGGCCAGAGGGAACGAAGTGTGGAGTATTCACAGCGGGGGAGACAGCAGTGAGACCTTAAGGGTGTTTTGTTTATGTGCTTGTTTAGTTCTTAGAAAAACTGAGCATGACTCTCTTGGCTAGTTTTATGTCAACTTGACACAAGCTAATGCCATCTGAGAGTAGGAAACCTCAGTTGAGAAAATGCCTCCATAAGACCCAGGTGTAGAGCATTTTTTCAATTAGTAATTGCTGGCGAGAGCCCAGACCGTTGTGGATGGGGCCATCCCTGGGCTTGTGGTCATTTGTTCTATGAGAAAGCAGGATGTGCAAACCATGAGGAGCAAGGCAGTAAACAACATCTGTCCATGGCCTCTGCAACAGCTCCTGCCTCCAGGTTCCTGCCCTGCTTGAGTTCCTGTCTGACTTCATTTGATGATGAACAGTGATGTGGAAATGTATGGTGAGTAAACACTTTCCTCTCCGTCTTGCTTTTTGTCGTGGTGTTTCAGTGATGCAACAACCCTAAGACTATCAGTTTAAGAAGTATGTTTCCAAATAGCATTGCCCTAGAGGTAACATCAAGAAAAACCCAAAAGTGATGGTCAACTTCATGTCTGTAGCTTGAAATGATGGGTTTCAAAGTCTCACGTGACTGAAAATGAAAAGTACAAGCCTTATATACGATGATTTCCAATTTTCATTTTTATGGGATTTGGAGTGAGTGTGTGTGTATGCGTGTGTGTGTGTGTGTGTGTGTGTGTGTGTGTGTGTGTGTGTGTGTGTGTGTTGGAGGGATCCTTTCTTTGTTTCTTAAATTGGAATCTGGTTTGTTCAAGGGTGTTTGTTTGTTTGCTTGTTTGCCAGAGTGTATGCATGTGTGGAGGGGGAGAAAGAGAGAGAGAGAGAGAGAGAGAGAGAGAGAGAGAGAGAGAGACTTTTATTGATGATCACCCCCATCACCTCCCTCCTAACAATGGCAGCAGTGGTGACTCCCAGCATGTTTTTCTCCCTGCTCTGCTCAGGCTGAGAGGACAAACTGGAACCAGATGTGTCCTGACCTTCTCACAACCTACACACAGGCATGAGGCCCTGACACACACCTCAAATGCAGCCCACATGTCACAAATGCAGGCTCTGCTTTCCATGACGGGGGGGCCTCACAGTGTGGGGTGCAGCTGCTGGCCACAAAGCCTCAGGCTGGCATTTGACAAAGGACAAACTCCCTGAGAGGAAACCCGAGAGGGGACAGTATGCCAGTGGGTGGTCACCTTCCCCATCAAGATCTTCTCTTTAAGCCCAAGCCTCCCAGGGAAGGAAACTCTGACATCTAATGCTGACCTTTTCAGTGTTCCCAACTGGAAAAGGGACAGAGGTGGGTACTACCGCGTCAACCCTCAGAACCTGGAAGGCTACAACGTGGAGCATTTCCTGAGGGCGGACCTCTGGCTTTTTAGACACGCCCCGCCAATAGGCTCCTGGTGCTTTCCAACAGTTTGACTCTGCTACAAGTGTGTGTCTCCTGGACACTGCAATTTTCGTATTACCTTTGGCACACTCTTTAACTTGTTTACATTGCTCCTTTCAGATTAGCCCAAAAATATTTTTCCTTTACTTCCCCTATCGCCTGCCTCCCTCCTTCTCTCTCCGCAGTCTCCCATAGTCTCTGTCTGTCTCTGTCTCTCTGTCTCTCTGTCTCTCTGTCTCTCTGTCTCTCTGTCTCTCTGTCTCTCTCTCTGTCTCTCTCTCTCTCTCTCTCTCTCTCTCTCTGTGTGTGTGTGTGTGTGTGTGTGTGTGTGTATGTCTGCATTCCCCTCTCCTTTTTTTTTTAACTTTTGAGACAAGGTCTTACTTAGCTGCCCACATTAGTCTTGCACTTACTCTGTAGTAGCCAAGGATAGCCCAGAACTTGTGATCTCCAAGAGCTGGGATTGCTAACCTACGGCAGCATTCAGACCCTCCCTGCCTGATCTTAAAGGGTTTAGTTAAGTATTTTACATTTTGATCTTCGGGATTCCTTTTTTTTTTTAAATGTGCTCAGAATAACAACTAGGCAATAAACACTTCTTTGTGTCTTATTTTTATTTACTTACTTTTATTATTACTTAATTTTTTCAATTAGTCTATCATTAGTTTTTAATGTATATTCATGATTTACCTGCATGCATGTATGTATGTGCCATCAAATGCCCTGGAACTGGAGTTAAAGACAGGTATAAACTGTGTTATGGGTTCTGGGAATGAAATCCAGGTCCTCTGGAAGAGCATCTACTCAGTGCTTGTAACTGTAGAGCCATCGCTCTAGCCCCTTTCTTGTCTTAATTTGAAAAAGATATATTGGTTTTGAAGAAAAGAATAAAGTGTTCCACTTGAAAAACCCAAAAAAGGAGAAAAAATATAAGAAAACATTTACTATCCCATCAGCCAAATACAACCAATATTGACAGTCAGCTCTCCATTTCTTTGCGTGTATCTAGAAAAATGTATGTCTTATTTATCATTTCTACTGCTGTGATAAAAAACATATGACCAAAAGCCACTTGGGGAAAAAAGCGTTTATTTCAGCTTATAGTTTCACATCACAGTTTATCATCTAAGACATTTAGGTTGGGAGATCAGAAACTGGAGGCAGGACTGAAGCAGAGGCCGTGGAAGAACATTGCTTCCTGGCTTGCTCCCCATGGCTTGCTCAGCCTGCTTTCTTATAGAACCCGGGACCATCAGCCCAGGAATGTCATGACTTACACCGAGCTAGATCCCACACATTAATCATTAATCAAGGAAGTTCCCCACATGCTGGCTCGAGGGGTTCCTCCATTAAGATTCCTTCTTCCCCGATATATCTGGGCTTGTGTCAAGTTGACAAAATCCAACCAGCACAATGTATATCTAAATCTTTTCCTTCAAAATGACATGTGCCAGGGGTACTCAACCTTCCTAATACTGTGACCCTTAACAGAGTTCCTTATAGTGTGGTGATCTCCAACCATAAAATTAGTTTTTATACTACTTTATAAATGTAGTTTTGCTCCCGTTATGAATTGTAATGTAATTATCTGTGCGTTTTCCAAGAGTTTTAGGTGATCCTGTAAAAGTTTCCTTCAACCCCCCAAAGGGCTCTTGACCTACAAATTGAGAATCACTGATATACATGAATTTATATAAGAAACCTAGCATGACTGTCCTCTGAGAGCCTCTACCATCAGCTGACTTAGACAGATGCAGATATTTACAGCCAACCACTGGACTGAAGTCAGAGACCACCTTGGAAGAGTTGGGGGAAAGAATAAAAGAACTGACATGGATGACAACCCCAGAGGAAGACCAAGAGTGTCAACTAAACTGGGCCCCTGGGAGCTCCCAAAGACTAAGCCACCACCAACCAAAGAGCATACATGGGTTTGTCCATGGCCCTTGACACATATATAGCAGAGGACTGCCTGGTCTGGCCTCAGAGGGAGAGGATGTGCCTAATCCTGTAGAGACTTGATGCTCCTGGGAAGCGAGATGCCCCTGAAGGGGGTGTGTGTGAGGTGAGGTGGATATGTGTGGGTGTGTGTGGGAACATTCTCTTAGAGGCAATGGGGAGGCAGGAAGGAGAGGAGGGAAGAACTCTGGGAGGAGAGACCTGGAGGGGGACAACATTTGGAATATTAATTAATTAGAAGTTTCCATTTAGTAAGCTATCACCTCGATTAGTAATCTCATCATATGGCATGATATAGACACACATACACACACACACACACACACACACACACACGCACGCACACACACACACACTGGGCTTTTTAATTGATTTTCATGTGGTGGCCATGTACAGTGTAATGATTTCTTTCTTTTCATTCAAGCTTTAGACAGCAATTCTTATGCATACCGGATTTTCAGCTTTTCCTCTGTGCACTTGTTTGTTAGTAGGTCAGCAGCCCCTTCCCCCCGTCAGTGCTTCTTGCCCTGCCCCATCTAGATCAACTCAGTGGATCCTCAGGGTAAGTTCTGAAAACCTGAAGGCTTTGCCATTTTAGGTTCTGAAGCCAACAAAACCACCAAAAGGTGAGAGTTGCACAGAGCTGGACCTTGGGTCAACAGATATACTACACTAAGTAGGGTAGATTTTAAAAATCACATTGAACTTGGCAGCTAGTGCAGTAATTATTAAACAAGCAGCGGCGTAACTGCAGAAGGAGTCACTCCATTGAGTGGAGAATCCCTAGCACTTGGTCATGCTTGTGCTGAGGCTGCGGAGTAAGTTTAGCAATCACCAGGCCTTCGATCCTCAGGGAAATCATGAAGAGGTTGACCTGTTCTATTTCATTTTGATGTAAGTTCCTAAGAGTCCGGCATGGAGCTGATATTACTTTGCTCTTTAACTTCGCCGTAATAGTCAAAAGTCATCCCCTATCCCAGAAAGGGCGATTTAAGCTTTAACTGGGGACTTTTGAAAACCAAAGTTTGACAGGTAAACTGAAAGATGTTTGGTGCCATCGAGCCTTTCATAACTCGTACTAAAACGAGAAATTTTCTAATTTCCATTTATAAACTTCACATTCAAATATCCTGGGTCTGAAATGGAACCAACCACCTCTCAGCCTTCTGTAACAGGCATCTGGAATAACAGTTCATATGATCATTCCAGAACAGTCCATATGATTTTTCTAGGTCACAGGTCATGGGAAACACAAAGAAGTAGCAAGTGAGAGAAGCCTGCACGTTCTGGTGTTGCATCGACCCAGAGTTATAAGGGAGAGAACGCTGGGCGTACAAAGGCACATAGAGCACGTGGAGCTTGTCCATCACCTGCCTGGGAGATGAGGCAATGTGAACCATGCTTTATTTGGCAGCCTCAAGAGGAGCTGTGGACTCACGAAAGGCGATGATGCTCTGGTCTGTGCTTCAATGTCAACGACTCCTAAAGACAGAGACTTTCTCAAACACAGCTTTGACTTATTAATAAATAAGAGTCTCAAACTATGGAGCAAGATACACCTTTTCTTGGTAGGGTGACTCTTAGCTTCTGTTGGCCTCTGAGTCACAGGCAGCATCTTGGAAGAGAACTGCAAAGGAAAAAACAATGTGTGTGTTAGTGCTTTAAAGAGACAAGGACTGTCTGTGTTCGACAAGGACATCTATGGCTCCAGTGTCCCCAGCCTGTGAGGCCTCTGAGATGTGAGGCAGAGCATAGGAAAGGAGAGTCTCCAAGAACAGGTAAGGATTCCACTTTGACTATAGCTCCTGTTTCTTTTAAAAGCAGGCCACATCCTTGACTACCATCCAAGTCTTTTCAAAGTATGTGTCTTACAGCCCATAGCTGGAGTTTTTAGTTGAGGGACTCCTCAAACTTCAAGAATTCACTGACAACAAAAGTGGGCATATTTAAATCTCTAAGATGAAACATCTTCCTGCAACTTGGATTAATAAATGAGAGAAGGAGAGAAGGCATTTATCTTTTTTTCCCTTCCCACTGGATTCTTTTCTTTTTAGCGTTTATATGGATTTGATTTACATAAATCCCTGGTGCAATAGAGAGAGAGCAAGGGAGGGGAGAAAGAGAGAGAGAGAGAGAGAGAGAGAGAGAGATGGAAAGAGAGAGAGAGAACTCCCTGAGTAGCTTCATAATCTGTGACACAAATTAAATTATGTCAGAATATGGAGTTTTGTTTGATGGAGAGACCCATCCACTCCCTCATCTGAGTGGCGTCTGTGTTCATGGAGGGTTGGTGTTCCCTGAATCAGGAGGAATAGTCTTCCGTCTTCATCTGCGCCAACCACTGATCTTGCCTTCATTATCAGCAGGGTTGGTTGCTAGAGTTCCACTGGTTTACAGGCAACATAGTAAAACCCACCACAACCCATTGGAGGCTCTTTACTATCTCCCTGCTATTTGTTTGTTTGTTTGTTGTTTGTGTTTGCACAACTGTACTAGTCTGTCCAGATGTGCAAGCCTTCTTTGCTTAGTGTGATGTCATTGGAGAGTCATCAGTGTGGGCAAGTGTTAAGGGACTGTAATTGGTTGAGAAGGGATATGAGATTTGTGGCCTAGTGCCTAGCACAGAGACTGGGTGAAATGGGAAAGGATCTTGATTCACCCCTCATTCTCTAGAATGACAGCAGAGGTGTATATGGCCATGACCATGGCCATGAACACCCTGTGTATATTAGCTCCTTTATTCCTCAGAGCAGCTCTAGGTCACAGGTATCATTACAACCAGGAGGGGACATGACTCTCAAGGGACCTATTCAATTATTTTCTGTTCCGGTGTTTGTACAAAAACAAAAACAAAGACAAAAACAAACAAACAAACCAAAAACCACAGTTAGGCTCTGTGCTTTACACTGATACCCCATTGCTTCTCAAAGGAGAAGTTCCCTTCAGAATTAAATGAATTTTGAAGTAATTATACAAAAAGGTCACCAAGGTCAAGAGCCAGGCCAAAGGCAGGAGATTCTAGTAGAAGACATGGTTACTGGAAGGGCCCTTGTTGCTAGCTTAAGCAACCCCTGTATGTTGAGGTAAGTTAGAGTCTAATGTGCCTGGGATTTTTACGGCCCTCCAAAGGCTTGTCTTGTCCTTAAAGACATTTTGTTCCTCGGTCCTGGTTGTTGTCAGCTGCTGTCAACACATTCTTTCTTTACTTTGCATTCTACGCATTTATTGCTGCTCCGGAGATGCTACTAAACTGTGCCCCCCAGGAGGTGGAGCTTAAGATGAACGACTGACAGTGTTATTTTGAATCACAGGCAA
Organism: Montemys delectorum; assembly: GCA_019843815.1. Lineage (NCBI taxonomy): Eukaryota > Metazoa > Chordata > Mammalia > Rodentia > Muridae > Montemys > Montemys delectorum. The sequence continues at coordinate 411 of JADRCD010209266.1, read as the reverse complement.
AGACTCTGGTGCCACTGGAGTTGATGATGCTCCTGCCCACCATCTCTGCGATTATCATCCTCAGTCTTCTGGAACAAGTTGGACACTGCTCCCTCCAGGGGGAAAACGTCTGTTCATCACTGGATTCACAGCATTTTAAAGGCAAGAGGAAGTTGTCTCTCCAGTTCTTCTGCTGGGCCTTCTTGTCAGACCAATACCTGCTGGCTAGGCCCACACAGAATCACACTAGTAATATTCTCGGAGACATTGGCCCTAGGAGCTGTGCTCAGACACAGCACTTACGGCTCAGATGCTATATAAAAGTATTGTAATAGAAGAGGAAAATGTTCTGCAGGTGCACTCTGCCCCGGAAAAATGACATAGCACAGTACCCCTGTCCAAGGCAGGGTACTGTGAGTTGGCACAGGCCTC